>WNWK01005570.1:0-62500 GCA_009830355.1 Cherax destructor
TACCCTGTGTCACTCGATTACTGTTATTGTTATGATTTATGATATCAAAGCCTGAATCAATATTTTGGCCCTCATTATTTACCATTCCTAAACCCATACCTCTAACTAATCCTAGTTTAAAGCACTAACAACATCCTCAACTGAGCTAGCGAGAAATCCTACACCTTCCCTGGCATACATGTCATTTCGGCCATAGAAGTGGTCCCAGTTGTCAATGAATGGGACTGCATTATCCTTACAGTGTTTGTCCAGCCAGCAATTTATACCAATCGCTCTGGACAGCCATTCATTTCCAACACCCCTTCTTGGCAAAATGCCACATATAACAGGGCTCCCTCCCTTCTTCCTAATGATGTCTATTGCTGCCTTATACCTACTAACTAAATCCTCACTTCTACGCTTGGATACATCATTGCCTCCAGCACTGAGGCAGATAATAGGATTGATCCCATTACCATGCATGATGTTGTCAAGCCGGCTAACAATGTCTTCCATCCCAGCCCCAGGAAAGCAAACCCTCTGTCTCCTACTCCTATCTGTCAAGCAGAAGGCCCTATCCATATATCTAACTTGGCTATCCCCAACAACAACAATGTTTTTACCTTCCTTGGTACAGTTCGTCATGACGTTCCCAGTAGTCGACTCACATTCGTCTGGTAGCACAGAAAAGGAGTTCGAAGTTTCCACAGCAGTCTCTTTCTTCTTCGTCGTTACTACCTCTCCATTCGTCTTCTTGATCTTCAACTTCGTCCCATGCTGTCCGGCCACTGCCCAGGTTCCCTTCTTGACCTGAGGACTCACAACAGGAGGACTACTACGAATCCTCTTGTTTTCCTCCGTCAATCGCCGTATCTCAAGCTTCGCTACCCTCAATTCCTCCTTAAGCTGCTAGTAAAGTTGCTCAATAGGGGGCATCTTGATTCAGTCCACAGGGAGTACACTAGACACGTCTTCACTGAGCTAAGAACAGGTCACCACTGAGCTAAGAACACTAGACTGAGCTAAGTACACTAGACACGTCTTCACTGAGCTAAGAACAGGTCACCACTGAGCTAAGAACAGGTCACCACTGAGCTAAGAACAGGTCACCACTGAGCTAAGAACAGATATTTAGGAGTGGACGTGTCAGCAGATGGGTCTATGAAAGATGAGGTGAATCAGAGAATTGACGAGGGTAAAAGGGTAAGTGATGCACCTAGGAGTCTGTGGAGACAAAGAACTTTGTCTGTGGAAGCAAATAGGGGAATGTATGAGAGTATAGTTATACCAACACTCTTATATGAGTGTGAAGCATAGGTGGTGAATGTTGCAACAAGGAGAAGGCTGGAGGCAGTGGAGATGTCATGTCTGAGATCAATGTGTGGTGTGAATTTAATGTAGCGAATTCGTAGTGTGGAAATTAGGAGGTGAGGGATTACCAAGACTATTATCCAGAGGGCTGAGGAGGGGTTGTTGAGGTGGTTTGGACATGTAGAGAGAATGGATCAAAGTAGAATGACTTCGAGAGTTTATAAATCTGTAGTGGAGGGAAGGCGGGGTAGGGGTTGGCCTAGGAAAGGTTGGAGGGAGGGGTAAAGGAGGTTTTGTGTGCGAGTGGCTTGGATTCCAGCAAGCATGTGTGAGCGTATTTGATAGGAGTGAATGGAGACAAATGGTTTTTAATACTTGACGTGCTGTTGGAGTGGAAGCAAAGTAACATTTATGAAGGGATTCAGGGAAACCAGCAGGCCGGACTTGAGTCCTGGAGATGGGAAGTACAGTGTCTGCACTCTGAAGGAGGGGTGTTAGTGTTGCAGTTTTATAAATGTAGTGTAAGCATGCCTCTGGCAAGACAGTGATGGAGTGAATGATGATGAAAGTTTTTCTTTTTCGGGCCACCCTGCCTTGGTGGGAAACGGCTGATGTGTTAATAAAAAAATAATAAAAGAAAAGCCTATAAGAATGCAGGTTTAGGAAGCAAGCCACGCTAGGCCACAACCTGATATTATATACCTTGTATCAGGTTCCTACATTGGATGCCACCACCAAAACTCTCTCTCTTTTATTTACACAAGGGTTTTTACACGGTTAGGGTATGAGTTCCCACCTTCGTTTATAAGCTGGGAGCTGTTACCTACACCAGCTCATTTAAATGACATTTTATAATGAAACAGAAAATGATGAAGTTGGAGCCACCTGTGGGACAGTGATTTGGTCAATTGACCACACACATGTTCACACTCCATTATTATAATGAAAACCAAGCGCTAAACCCACCAGGGTCACTCAGCGCTTGTTCAGACTCACGTTATTATTGAAATGAATGTCTCAGATTAAGTGATGATCTTGACAAGACAGATGCTGTTAGTTAGTACACGCCAGTAACACCACCCAAGTTAATGACCTTGTACACGCCAGTAACACCCTCCAAGTTAATGACCTTGTACACGCCAGTAACACCACCCAAGTTAATGACCTTCACGCCAGTAACACCCAGTTAATGACCTTGTACACGCCAGTAACACCATCCAAGTTAATGACCTTGTACACGCCAGTAACACCACCCAAGTTAATGACCTTGTACACGCCAGTAACACCACCCAAGTTAATGACCTTGTACACGCCAGTAACACCACCCAAGTTAATGACCTTAGTAACCACGTATGACTTGTACCGAACACCACCAGTTACCTGTACACCCGTAACACCCAAGTTAATGACCTTGTACACGCCAGTAACACCACCCAAGTTAATGACCTTGTACACGCCAGTACCCACCTTATGACCTTGTACACGCCAGTAACACCACCCAAGTTAATGACCTTTGGTAAACCCCCTTGATTCACGCCAGTAACACCACCCAAGTTAATGACCTTGTACACGCCAGTAACACCACCCAAGTTAATGACCTTGTACACGCCAGTAACACCACCCAAGTTAATGACCTTGTACACGCCAGTAACACCACCCAAGTTAATGACCTTGTACACGCCAGTAACACCCTCCAAGTTAATGACCTTGCAGCGTAACACCCCCAAGTACCTTGACAGCCTAACACCCTCAAGTTAATGACCTTGTACACGCCAGTAACACCCTCCACATCTCTCTGGCGTCAAGTTTATGTTGAAGTAATGTACCCGGGCAGAGCTTAGTCGAGAGCCACATCGTCTTGTTTGGTCCTCTATTCTACCTTAAGTCGTAGATGAGACAAGGAGGAGGAGGAGGGAACTAAAGATGTCAGTGTACTTGTGTTTTGTACAGTTTTGCGACCTCTACTGTAAGCAAGGCAGCTTCTTGGCTGCCTTGCTTACAAGATTTATCAAGTGGTTCTTTCTTCAGACAGTTTGGAGTCAAATTCCCTCCCTAAGATATGCACACCATACCGGGTTCCATCGCCTCTCACCCAGCAGTAACAGAGATCATCATCATTTGTGTTTCTTCAAAAGCAAATGTAACTTGCCATCGTTTTTGCCAGTCTGATGTAACTAAGCTGGTGAATGATGTCTGATGTAACTAAGCTGGTGAATGATATCTGATGTAACTAAGCTGGTGAATGATGTCTGATGTAACTAAGCTGGTGAATGATGTCTGATGTAACTAAACTGGTGAATGATGTCTGATGTAACTAAGCTGGTGAATGATGTATGATGTAACTAAACTGGTGAATGATGTCTGATGTAACTAAACTGGTGAATGATGTCTGATGTAACTAAGCTGGTGAATGATGTCTGATGTAACTAAACTGGTGAATGATGTATGATGTAACTAAACTGGTGAATGATGTATGATGTAACTAAACTGGTGAATGATGTATGATGTAACTAAGCTGGTGAATGATGTCTGATGTAACTAAGCTGGTGAATGATGTCTGATGTAACTTAAGAAGACTGGTGAATGATGTATGATGTAACTAAGCTGGTGAATGATGTCTGATGTAACTAAGCTGGTGAATGATGTCTGATGTAACTAAGCTGGTGAATGATGTCTGATGTAACTAAGCTGGTGAATGATGTCTGATGTAACTAAGCTGGTGAATGATGTCTGATGTAACTAAACTGGTGAATGATGTCTGATGTAACTAAGCTGGTGAATGATGTCTGATGTAACTAAACTGGTGAATGATGTATGATGTAACTAAGCTGGTGAATGATGTCTGATGTAACTAAGCTGGTGAATGATGTCTGATGTAACTAAACTGGTGAATGATGTATGATGTAACTAAACTGGTGAATGATGTCTGATGTAACTAAGCTGGTGAATGATGTCTGATGTAACTAAGCTGGTGAATGATGTCTGATGTAACTAAGCTGGTGAATGATGTCTGATGTAACTAAGTTGGTGAATAATGTCTGATGTAACTAAGCTGGTGAATGATGTCTGATGTAACTAAGCTGGTGAATGATGTATGATGTAACTAAGCTGGTGAATGATGTATGATGTAACTAAGCTGGTGAATGATGTCTGATGTAACTAAGCTGGTGAATGATGTCTGATGTAACTAAGCTGGTGAATGATGTCTGATGTAACTAAACTGGTGAATGATGTATGATGTAACTAAGCTGGTGAATGATGTCTGATGTAACTAAGCTGGTGAATGATGTCTGATGTAACTAAACTGGTGAATGATGTCTGATGTAACTAAGCTGGTGAATGATGTCTGATGTAACTAAACTGGTGAATGATGTATGATGTAACTAAGCTGGTGAATGATGTCTGATGTAACTAAGCTGGTGAATGATGTCTGATGTAACTAAGCTGGTGAATGATGTCTGATGTAACTAAACTGGTGAATGATGTCTGATGTAACTAAGCTGGTGAATGATGTCTGATGTAACTAAACTGGTGAATGATGTATGATGTAACTAAACTGGTGAATGATGTCTGATGTAACTAAGCTGGTGAATGATGTAACTAAACTGGTGAATGATGTCTGATGTAACTAAGCTGGTGAATGATGTATGATGTAACTAAGCTGGTGAATGATGTCTGATGTAACTAAGCTGGTGAATGATGTCTGATGTAACTAAGCTGGTGAATAATGTCTGATGTAACTAAGCTGGTGAATGATGTCTGATGTAACTAAGCTGGTGAATGATGTCTGATGCAACTAAGCTGGTGAATAATGTCTGATGTAACTAAGCTGGTGAATGATGTATGATGTAACTAAGCTGGTGAATGATGTCTGATGTAACTAAGCTGGTGAATGATGTCTGATGTAACTAAGCTGGTGAATGATGTCTGATGTAACTAAGCTGGTGAATGATGTCTGATGTAACTAAGCTGGTGAATGATGTCTGATGTAACTAAACTGGTGAATGATGTCTGATGTAACTAAGCTGGTGAATGATGTCTGATGTAACTAAACTGGTGAATGATGTTTGATGTAACTAAACTGGTGAATGATGTCTGATGTAACTAAGCTGGTGAATGATGTAACTAAACTGGTGAATGATGTCTGATGTAACTAAGCTGGTGAATGATGTATGATGTAACTAAGCTGGTGAATGATGTCTGATGTAACTAAGCTGGTGAATGATGTATGATGTAACTAAGCTGGTGAATGATGTATGATGTAACTAAGCTTGTGAATGATGTCTGATGTAACTAAGCTGGTGAATGATGTCTGATGTAACTAAGCTGGTGAATGATGTAACTAAGCTGGTGAATGATGTCTGATGTAACTAATCTGGTGAATGATGTATGATGTAACATCACTAGGATAATAGAATTGGCACCATTTATTTGTTTGTCACCATTAAAAATTACCGAATATTCAGTAGAACTAAAACCGTGAACCTGGCATTCTTTTTTCAGATCACTGATGTAATATGCCTCGTGCAGTGCATAAATCGAAGAGGCCTCGTGGATGTCAACAAAGGAAGGCAAAAAATGGCTGGGTCAATTGTTTAATATCTCAAGAAACCCAATAATGACAAGAGTTCATCAAATGATTTTAGTCATGATCCTACTGATAGCACTGATGTCCATTCTGACTCCGACAATGGTAATATAAGCGAGAAGAATGAAGGGACTGAGAGTCTGAGAGAGTTAGCATCGATGTGTGATGTTTCTGCTTGGAATATTCCAGTTCCAGAACATTCCCGGATTGAAATCATCAAAAGAGGTAGTTATGTTTATCAGAACAAGGATGGCACTTTTCTTGTTGTACAAGAATGGTATACAATAACGACAAGATGAAATTAAGACACATGTCCAACATCTGTGTATCTTTATAGTAGACGTTTAGTGAATAAATATCCTGCAAAACGTTATACACTTATGTTAGAGAACGTCCTGTTCTAAAGTTTGGCAATTCACTGTTCTGTACTATGTACTATGGAGGACGGGGGGTTAGAGTTGAGTATAGTCTATTGCTTTTCATTAGAGTTCAATTAATGTTTGATATCGTGTTATTGGTATATCAGGAACGATTGATGTAGTGAATAATGTCTTTTGTACATTATGTACTTGTGTACTTTTGCACTTTTGTTTTTAAAGTACATTTCCATTATATTTGTACACATGTTAAGTGTATTCCGAAGGAGGAATAGTAGATTAATATTTTGGGGCTTGTGTTTGTGTGTTTTGTGAAAATTTGTGAAAGTGTATTGGTGGCGGGGTCATTGACCCTTGTTATATAATTGTACGTAACTATGTTTTTTAAATAAAATTTAAAAAAAAGTAGACGTTTCGTCATCCAGTGGCTTTATCAAGACAGAATTCTAGGACATAATTTGAAGAGAATAGAACTATATACAAAATATGAGGTAATCAGTCCCTACAACTAACCCATCTCTTTGGGTACGACCTACTTCCACTGGGGAATCCCGCCTACCAGTGACTATGCCCTCGTCTGCTACCCGTCCCTATCAGCTGTCGCCTATTTAAGGTCAAGCCTCCTAACCTGTTCTTCAGGATCTCCAGAACTACGGTGGTGAACACACCAACTCCAAGGCCGAGGGACTGATTACCTCATCTTTTGTATATAGTTCTACTCTTCATATTATGTTCTAGAATTTTGTATTGATAAAGCCACTGGATGGCGAAACGTCTACTATAAAGATACCCAGATGTTGCACATGTGTCTTAATTTCATCTTTTCGTGTTACAAAGAGGAAAATGCAAAAGGGCATGAACGTCAGCTTTCTAAAGAATAGTTCTACAAAAAAGATGCCGAATGGTGAAAAAGTTTTGCGATCATGGATGGTGTACTCGCCAGTCAGTGGGAAATTATACTGTTACTGCTGTAGATTGTTTACCACTAGTGTTACAAGTATAACATCAAAGTTTGTGACTGGGTTATGGTGGAAGCTGAATCCAAAAGTACATAAACATGAAACTTCTGATGAACACCAACGTTGCCTCGAGAACTGGAAAACCATGGCAGCCGCTCTAAGGTTGAACAAAACCACAGATACAGAAATAATTGTTTCAATGGAAATCCAGAAGAAAAGGCGGAGGGAAATACTGTACAGGTTGCTCAATATTACACTGTTTCTGGCTAAATACAACCTAGCATTTCGTGGCCACAGGGAGGACGAATTCTCATCAAATAGAGGAAACTTCCTTGAGATGGTTGAAGTGAAGGCTAAGTATGATCCTGTGCTGAAAGAGCACCTAATGAGACTGAAGTGAAGCTCAAGTGAACACAGGTTATCAGTTTCGTATCTCTCACCATCAACTCAAAATGAGTTTTTAAGTGTTGTGGCAAACTGAGTCAAAGAGAAGCTTGTTACTGACATCAAGACAACTGTATACTACAGTGTTATTATTATTATTATTATAATCAAATAGAAGTGCTAAACCACAGGGGTTATACTACAGTGTTATGTTTGACAGTACACCAGATGCGTCACACACTGACCAGATGTCACAAGTTATCAGGTACGTGCAAATGGAGGATGCAAGAGTTCAAGTGAAGGAAGTTTTTCTTGTTATTTTCTCTTTGAAGGGCAAAAAAGCTGCTGATATCAGTTTTGATATTCTGGAAAAGCTGGAAAGTGATGGACTGGACTTCGTGGTGTTCCGTGCTCAAGGATATGACAATGCTGCCACCATGGCCGGGGTCCATGGAGGTGTACAAGCCATTCTCAAAGAAAAGAACAAGAAGGCAATTTTCAGTGGTTGTGTGGACCATTCATTGAACTTGTGTGGTCAGCATTCTTTTGCCGAGAATTCATCATGTGTGAAATTTTTTAGCAGTCTTGAGTCAGCGTAGACATTCTTTGCCTCCTCCATCCATCGATGGGATGTATTAATGGACCATACTGCAGTCTCTGTGAAAACATTATCAACAACAAGATGGAGATCTCATTACAGTACAGTGAAACCAGTAGCGGAATCGTTCGAGAAATTTGTGGCAGCGATTGAAACTCTCTGCGATCCACAGTAAAATTTTGATACAAGAGCAGCAGCGAAAGTTCTTCTCTCTGCTGTGTGCGATTTCATATTTTTTTTGTTATCTGTATTTCTGGTGCGACATACGTCTGGAGGTTCAGCTTGCACAGCAGTACTTGCACACTAAGGATTTAACTCTTGACAAAGTGGTGGTGAAGCTAGAGGCACTGTGATTATTTTTGTATGAAGGGCGAGATCGCATAGTGCAGAATTCAATACAACAGTCAATTTTGAAATGTGAGGAGTGTGGATTTCCAACAGAGAGAAGAATCAGGTTAAAGACAAGGATGGCAGGGCAGCAGGCAAGAGACTCCGGACTCACTCTACAGGAAGAAAACAAGAGGGCCATGTTGGAGGCATTGATCGTTTTCATAATGAACTCGAGATGAGATCAAAAGCAATCAAGGATGTGGCAGCCATGTTTGGGGTCATTCAAACGAAGAATCTTGTGCAAGATACTGAAGAAGAATTGGAGGTGATGGCTTCAAGACTCACAGTCTTCTATAATGAAATATGTAAGAATGATCTCATGCTTGAAATACCAAGACTAACGAGGCACCTGCAAGATGCTGATGTTGATCTCGAAAAAGCACTGGACTGCACTGGACTGCACTAACATTCACAACTGAATAAGATTTCATTGAATCTCTTGCAACTCTGATTGAGGTTGTTCTTACTATGAGTGTTTCTGTGGCTGCTTGTGAAAGCAGTTTCTTGAAGTTGAAGATGATTAAAAACTATTTACGGTCCACAATGAGTCAATCCAGAATCTCTGACTTAGCAATGTCATCCATAGAAAATGGGTCAGTTGACACCATTGATTTTGATGATGTGATAGATGATTTTGATGATGTGATAGATGATTTTGATGATGTGATAGATGATTTTGATGATGTGATAGATGATTTTGATGATGTGATATATGATTTTGATGATGTGATATATGATTTTGATGATGTGATAGATGATTTTGATGATGTGATAGATGATTTTGCAGAATTGAAGGCAAATAATTGTAAGATGTGATTCATTGAGATGTTACCTGTACTCAAGGTCAAATCGGAACTTGTGTTTAATAATAATAATAATATCTTTATTTATTACAAGTATATGTACAAGGTATACAGGTCTAGCTGACATCAGTGACATACTAATATATAGAAAGCTCCTTGTTATGTAGAGCATTTAGGGCAACTTAGGTCAGTTTTGTCCCAGGATGCGACCCACACCAGTCGACTAACATGTGAAAGGAAACACGTATAATGTTTCCACCCTTCGCCGGGAATCGAACCCGGACCCTCACCGTGTGAAGCTAGAGCTTTTGCCACCAGGCCACGGGGCACTGTGAAGTTCTCTGATATTGCAATATTTTTTTGTATTTTTCAAGTTTTTTTTTTTTCATTGTTGAAGATGAATAAATGTAGGATCTGTTGTCTGTACTCAAAGTGGTATTTGAGTTTGTTTAATCAATATTAATACGATTATTTATTTTATCATTAATAAGGTTGAGAAATATTATCTTGTTCGGTTTATGGCTCTTAAACGTTCTCATTGTTAAACATTAGTCACTGGGCTGCAGTAGTGACGTCACTGCAGTTTACTCCCCCCCATCCCCCCGCCCTTGGATTTCATGAGGGTGACACCAAAGATGCCGCCCCGGGTGACACCAAAGATGCCGCCCCGGGTGACACCAACCCTAGCAACGCCACTGGTGTCGAATATAAATTTAGCGTCTGTGTCTAGCATTAGGAATAATGTTAAATGTGAAGTAAATAATGACACTAAATGTTATAGAAAATCAGTTACAACCTGAGTGTGAGGGAAAAGTTCATTAGATTGGGTTTGTACACAGTTCCCGCTATTCCCCTCCCTTGTGCACCCGGTGGGAGGTGACAAGTGTGTCTCCGACCGGTGGTCAGTCACTTGACTTGCGGCTCCCTCTAAGTATTCGTTATACTCCTGTCTAAATTATTATGTTTTGGATTAAGTTGGTTTCAATAAGAGCCTCACTCTTCTTTTGGGCTTTAAACTCCAATTTATTCCTGCCTTGATTTGACTTGCATAGTGATATGCCATCTTTTAATCCTCACCATTTCTTTTAAAGACTGTACACCCATCGAGTGAGTGTTTCTAGATTGGTGTGTAACTCCGTTTTCTTTCTTTTAGCCTTGACTGTTGACTCGGGTCATTCGACAGAGGTGAGATATAGAAGGGCAGCCTTGATCTTTACACGATCAGAGACATCACTTTGACATCTGTACCTACACTTGTTCCCCTTCCACACGTAGCCGACCACCCAGTCAGCTACACACCATTCTAGCAGCCTTCTCCCAGTTATAACTCCACTAGTGTTTCATGGTGGCTCTTTGCTGGAGACTCACCTGCTGTGTTGTGCTGGACCGGCGATCAGTCAACCTCTGTTCATCACAATCTCTACTCGTGTTGGGGGTCACTGTCTTCTGTTTCAACAGTCACATCCACCTTCGTGACCCCCCCCCTCACCAACAACGGCACCATTCAGAGCTACGTGCCCAGAACACCGGCACGGCACCATTCAGAGCTACGTGCCCAGAACACCGGCACGGCACCATTCAGAGCTACGTGCCCAGAACACCGGCACGGCACCATTCAGAGCTACGTGCCCAGAACACCGGCACGGCACCATTCAGAGCTACGTGCCCAGACGACACGGCACGGCACCATTCAGGCACCATCGAGCTCGTCCAGAACACCGGCACGGCACCATTCAGAGCTACGTGCCCAGAACATCGGCACGGCACCATTCACAGCTACGTGCCCCGAACATCGGCACGGCACCATTCAGAGCTACGTGCCCAGAACACCGGCACGGCACCATTCAGAGCTACGTGCCCAGAACACCAACACGGCACCATTCAGAGCTACGTGCCCAGAACATCGGCACGGCACCATTCAGAGCTACGTGCCCAGAACACCGGCACGGCACCATTCAGAGCTACGTGCCCAGAACACCGGCACGGCACCATTCAGAGCTACGTGCCCAGAACATCGGCACGGCACCATTCAGAGCTACGTGCCCAGAACACCGGCACGGCACCATTCAGAGCTACGTGCCCAGAACATCGGCACGGCACCATTCAGAGCTACGTGCCCAGAACACCGGCACGGCACCATTCAGAGCTACGTGCCCAGAACACCGGCACGGCACCATTCAGAGCTACGTGCCCAGAACATCGGCACGGCACCATTCAGAGCTACGTGCCCAGAACATCGGCACGGCACCATTCAGAGCTACGTGCCCCGAACACCGGCACGGCACCATTCAGAGCTACGTGCCCAGAACATCGGCACGGCACCATTCAGAGCTACGTGCCCAGAACACCGGCACGGCACCATTCAGAGCTACGTGCCCAGAACATCGGCACGGCACCATTCAGAGCTACGTACCCAGAACATCGGCACGGCACCATTCTACACTACATCATTGTCTACACATTAGCTTTGAATCACTAATTTATATATTTCATTTTTGCTTAAAGTAGGATTAATTTCATGTTTAAGTGTTTTATATTATTTACTAAATTAATAAAATTGTTTATCTTATTGATTTTTCTATTTTTATTTCCATAAGGAGGAACCAGATAAGTCAATTGTAGATATAAATCCAGATATACTCCTGTTAACCCTTTTGAGGCCTAGTTCTTAGGTCTTTTGTGTATCCACATGCTCTTATGCTACCCACCACACGATGCATATGGAGTGCACAATAAACTAGAAATTTCGGCGACAAAATCTAAAAAAAAAATCTAAATCCTAGTCTGCCTGGGTGACCTCGTAGCCAGACAAATCGCGGCCGGTTCTTGTAATCGTTTTTGTAGTTACACGTTCTTTTGAGTCAAGTGACCTAACTTATCCAAAATTAACTGACCATATATAAAATATCATTTGATGCAATACACGAAGCGTTAAAAACTTAACGAAGGTCATTACTTCAAAACTTATGGAAGAATGAAAACACTGAACGGGGTCATCATTGCCAACGGTTCCACTGAACGGGGTCATCAGTACCAACGGTGCCACTGAACGGGGTCATCAGTACCAACGGTGCCACTGAACGGGGTCATCAGTGCCAACGGTGCCACTGAACGGGGTCATCAGTACCAACGGTGCCACTGAACGGGGTCATCAGTACCAACGGTGTCATTGAACGAGGTCATCAGTACCAACGGTGCTACTGAACGGGGTCATCAGTACCAACGGTGCCACTGAACGGGGTCTTCATTGCTAACGGTGCCACTGAACGAGGTCATCAGTACCAACGGTGCCACTGAACGGGGTCATAAGTGCCAATGGTGCCACTGAACGGGGTCATCAGTGCCAACGGTGCCACTGAACGAGGTCATCAGTGCCAACGGTGCCACTGAACGGGATAAATGCCAATGGATATATTGAATGGGGTAACATGTCAACACCACCAGTTAACAAGGTCAATAGTATCAATGGTACAATTAAACGGGGTCACTAGTGCCAACTACACCATTAAACGGGTCATCAATGCCAACGGCACCACTGAACGGGTCATCAGTGCCAACGGTATCACTGAACGGGGTCATCAGTGCCAACGGTATCACTGAACAGGGTCATCAGTGCCAACGGTATCACTGAACAGGGTCATCAGTGCCAACAGTATCACTGAACGGAGTCATCAGTGCCAACGGTATCACTGAACGGAGTCATCAGTGTCAACGGTATCATTGAACGGGGTCATCAGTGCCAACAGTATCACTGAACGGGGTCATCAGTGCCAACAGTATCACGGAACGGGGTCATCAGTGCCAACGGTATCATGGAACGGGGTCATCAGTACCAGCGGCATCAATGAACAGAGTCATCAGTGCCAATGGTATCACGGAACGGGGTCATCAGTGCCAACGGTATCAATGAATGGGGTTATCAGTGCCAACAGTATCACTGAACGGAGTCATCAGTGCCAACGGTATCATGCAACGGGGTCATCAGTACTAACGGTGCCACTGAACGAGGTCATCAGTACCAACGGTGCCACTGAACGGGGTCAACAGTACCAACGGTGCCACTGAACGGGGTCATCAGTACCAACGGTGCCACTGAACGAGGTCATCAGTACCAACGGTGCCACTGAACGGGGTCATCATTGCCAACGGTGCCACTGAACGAGGTCATCAGTCCAACGGTGCCACTGAACGGGGTCATCAGTGCCAACGGTGCCACTGAACGAGGTCATCAGTACTAACGGTGCCACTGAACGGGATAAATGCCAATGGATATATTGAATGGGGTAACATGTCAACGGCACCAGTTAACATGGTCAACAGTATCAATGGTACAATTAAACGGGGTCACTAGTGCCAACTACACCATTAAACGGGTCATCAATGCCAACGGCACCACTGAACGGGTCATCAGTGCCAACGGTATCACTGAACGGGGTCATCAGTGCCAACGGTATCACTGAACGGGGTCATCAGTGCCAACAGTATCACTGATCGGGGTCATCAGTGCCAACAGCATTATTGAACGGGGTCATCAGTGCCAACAGTATCACTGAACGGGGTCATCAGTGTCAACGGTATCACAACGGGGTCATCAGTGCCAACGGTATCACTGAACGGGGTCATTAGTGCCAACGGTATCACAGAAGGGGGTCATCAGTGCCAACGGTATCACAGAAGGGGGTCATCAGTGCCAACGGTATCACGGAACAGGGTCATCAGTGCCAACGGTATCAATGAACAGTCATCAGTGCCAATGGTATCACGGAACGGGGTCATCAGTGTCAACGGTATCACAACGGGGTCATCAGTGCCAACGGTATCACTGAACGGGGTCATCAGTGCCAACGGTATCACAGAAGGGGGTCATCAGTTCCAACGGTATCACAGAAGGGGGTCATCAGTGCCAACGGTATCACGGAACAGGGTCATCAGTGCCAACGGTATCAATGAACAGTCATCAGTGCCAATGGTATCACGGAACGGGGTCATCAGTGTCAACGGTATCACAACGGGGTCATCAGTGTCAACGGTATCACAACGGGGTCATCAGTGCCAACGGTATCACTGAACGGGGTCATCAGTGCCAACGGTATCACTGAACGGGGTCATCAGTGCCAACGGTATCATGGAACGGGGTCATCAGTGCCAACGGTATCACGGAACGGGGTTATCAGGGTCGTCAATGTAAGAAGTATCAATGAACCGGGTTACCAGTGCCAAAGGCACCACTGAACCGGGTTACCAGTGCCAAAGGCACCACTGAACGGAGTCATCAGTGCCAAAGGTACCACTGAACGGAGTCATCAGTGCTAATGGCACCAATGAACGGGGTGAACAGTTAAACCGACACCAGTGCAGTAAACACCTGTGTGAGGTAACACCTACATCGCTAACATCTGTGCTAATAACACCTGTGCGACCAGCATGCACACGGCACATGCCGCACCACAACACACTATCAACCTCCCTTGTTCAATCCACCTTCAGCAGGACAGCCATCACCATGGAAACCACAAGCATCACCATGGAAACCACAAGCATCACCATGGAAACCACAAGCATCACCATGGAAACCACAAGCATCACCATGGAAACCACAAGCATCACCATGGAAACCACAAGCATCACCATGGAAACCACAAGCATCACCATGGAAACCACAAGCATCACCATGGAAACCACAAGCATCACCATGGAAACCACAAGCATCACCATGGAAACCACAGCCATCACCATGGAAACCACAGCCATCACCATGGAAACCACAGCCATCACCATGGAAACCACAAGCATCACCATGGAAACCACAGCCATCACCATGGAAACCACAGCCATCACCATGGAAACCACAGGCATCACCATGGAAACCACAGGCCTCACCATGGAAACCACAGGCCTCACCATGGAAACCAAAGCCATCACCATGGAAACCACAGCCATCACCATGGAAACCACAGCCATCACCATGGAAACCACAGCCATCACCATGGAAACCACAGCCATCACCATGGAAACCACAGGCACCACCATGGAAACCACAGCCATCGCCACGGAAACCACAAGCATCACCATGGAAACCACAGCCATCGCCATGGAAACCACAGCCATCACCATGGAAACCACAAGCATCACCATGGAAACCACAAGCATCACCATGGAAACCACAGCCATCGCCATGGAAACCACAGCCATCACCATGGAAACCACAGCCATCACCATGGAAACCACAGCCATCACCATGGAAACCACAGGCACCACCATGGAAACCACAGCCATCGCCACGGAAACCACAGCCATCACCATGGAAACCACAGCCATCACCATGGAAACCACAAGCATCACCATGGAAACAATTGTAGACCTGGCTACCGTCCTAAACACTGCAGCGAAGGGTTGACTGATCAGGGGTTAATCTAGGGGGTGAATGGACCCATCAGCAAGGAGCAGGGGGGGGGGTGCATGAACGCTCCCTAGGATACAATAGTATTTTATGCTATTCCTTGGTAAACGAATACTTTTTTGACTGTACATACAAATTCCGTGTCAATAAATTAGGGAATATATTACCAATCAACGATAATAAATAATTCGCCAAGCTTATGTTCACACAAGTAAGCTTCCTGTAGTTAAGAAAACTGGAGCTCGCTTTTAAACTGCCCATGAGAAAAGTGCAAAACTACAAGTCTCACCGAACTGTTTATATTATCTCTGTGCTAAGACTACGTAATTCATAGGGGATAGTGCAAAGCCTCAACATCCCCATGACACACGCACTAAGACAGGTATCCTTGTTGACTTCTTGAGAAATCTTCGCATCTCCAGCTCTTGTTTCCTTGAGCAGCAATGTACCTACATGGCAAGCCTTCACATTTCTTCAATTTCCGTCTTTCTTCATCCGGGTCAGCAAACTCAAGGCACAAATTATCCTCAATAAATCCCGCAAGAAACATTCCTCTAGAGATTTCACAGTGCTCCCGTGTGGTGGTGTTGCCAGGAATACCCACAGGTGAATACTAGAAGCAATGTCAGTTTTCACCATGAATGCTTCCTCCATCAAAAACCTCACTACGAAGTCCCAGCAGGCGTCTACACCACCTCCAGGAACTCCATCAGATCTTGCACTGCCATCACCAACACCGTCCAACATAATACTGGAAGCTACAAAATTTCAAAAACTCTTTGACACATGACAGTCAACCAGGCTAAGCCCAAGCAACCTCACAACAGGAATCACGTGACCTCAGTGTGTAGCCGCCCTCATCTTAAATAAACCTCACATTTTCATTTCACTGTCACTCCCACCTTACTTCCAGCCTATTTGCACTGGTTTTTTTCGATCTTTGTGTGTTTGAAGTGATCAAAGTCCTACGACCGGAATGTTTTCTAATGTATATCTCCACGTGTTTGCTCACGTGTCTTTTGAAACCAATTTGTCGGTATAAATTATCGTTCTACAAATATGAATACAATATATTTTAATTCAAATTTTATTCAGTCCTTTTTTTCTTTTGCTATCAAAAATTTTATGAGATGGGTGTGTGGGTTGGGATAAATTTGGTTAAGGGTGTACAAGCTAATAATTGTTAGACAACCCTGTTGTACAGGTACAACCCTGCTGTACAGGTACAACCCTGCTGTACAGGTACAACCCTGCTGTACAGGTACAACTCTGCTGTACAGGTACAACCCTGCTATACAGGTACAACTCTGCTGTACAGGTACAACCCTGCTGTACAGGTACAACCCTGCTGTACAGGTACAACCCTGCTGTACAGGTACAACCCTGCTGTACAGGTACAACTGCTGTACAGGTACAACTCTGTGTGCTCAGTGTACAATCTGTGTACAGGTACAACCTGCATGTACAGGTAACAACTCCTGCTGTACAGGTATGAACCTGTGTCAGGTGGATAACTCTGCTGTACAGTGTACAACCTGCTATACAGTTGACAACCTGCTGTACAGGTACAACCCTGCTGTACAGGTACAACTCTGCTGTACAGGTACAACCCTGCTGTACAGGTACAACTCTGCTGTACAGGTACAACCCTGCTGTACAGGTACAACTCTGCTGTACAGGTACAACCCTGCTGTACAGGTACAACTCTGCTGTACAGGTACAACCCTGCTGTACAGGTACAACCCTGCTGTACAGGTACAACCCTGCTGTACAGGTACAACTCTGCTGTACAGGTACAACCTGCTGTACAGGTACAACTCTGCTGTACAGGTACAACTCTGCTGTACAGGTACAACCCTGCTGTACAGGTACAACCTGCTGTACAGGTACAACCTGCTGTACAGGTACAACTCTGCTGACAGGTACAACTCTGCTGTACAGGTACAACTCTGCTGTACAGGTACAACTCTGCTGTACAGGTACAACTCTGCTGTACAGGTACAACTCTGCTGTACAGGTACAACTCTGCTGTACAGGTACAACTCTGCTGTACAGGTACAACTCTGCTGTACAGGTACAACCCTGCTGTACAGGTACAACCCTGCTGTACAGGTACAACCCTGCTGTACAGGTACAACCTGCTGTACAGGTACAACTCTGCTGTACAGGTACAACTCTGCTGTACAGGTACAACTCTGCTGTACAGGTACAACTCTGCTGTACAGGTACAACCCTGCTGTACAGGTACAACTCTGCTGTACAGGTACAACTCTGCTGTACAGGTACAACCCTGCTGTACAGGTACAACTCTGCTGTACAGGTACAACTCTGCTGTACAGGTACAACTCTGCTGTACAGGTACAACTCTGCTGTACAGGTACATACCTACCGTCATATAGACAGGTAGCTGACAGTTTCTTCAATACTTTCAGAAAGCTTTAAGTGGAGAATCTTCCTCACAACAATATCGCGATAATTGGGCAATAAGAAGTGCTGACCACACGTGCTTCTAATAATGATCTCGAAAATGTCTTTTAATAAATCACCACAGTGGGTAAATACCGTACATTTCTCACAGCGACTCTAAAAACTGGGAGGCTAGGCTTTTCTCTTGTGGTCTTGTATACGACCGCTTCATACGTGCCTATAACTTTCATCATAATTATTATTTGTTGTGGCCAACCATTCTTCTCATTAGAGACAAAAAACATAAAAAAAACTGTGTAAACTGCTATATCAGATTAGACTTAGATTAAAACACTAGCCAAAGCTTCGTATTATTTACGAATGAAACAAAAATAAACATGAAAGTTGTATATCTCGGTAGTAAATATGATGTCCAACTTGAATCCATTGCTGCGAGCCCTGTTCTGCATAATCCTACGGGTTTAGCGCTCCCCCTTGATCATAATAATAATGCGAGCCCTATTTCGGTTAGATATATTTCAACACACTATTTATGTCCCCTTCATTTATTCCTGTTTTCGAGTTGTACACTTCCTTCATATCTCCCTAATTCTACGCCTTTCCAGAGTGAAAGCTCAGTGCCCTCAGTCCTTACTCACAGGATAGATTTCTAATACATACTTGGAATCAGTTTAGCCATCGATTTCTCTATATTTTCCAGCGCATTTATGTCCATTCCGTAATAAGGAAACTAGAACTGAGCAGCATACTAAGGTTATATAAAGCTGAAGTATAACCTTAGGACTTCTATCATTTTTACTTCATATGACGTAAAGCATTTTTTCATCGTTATCGCAAACACTTGCACTGTTGTCTTGGCTTTAAATTTTTGCAACCATAACCCCAAAATCCTTTCTGCATTCACTTTGACTAAGATCAACTTATTTAGTTTATGAGTGACAGTTATGGTCTTTTCCCAGGATTATAACTATACACTTGTCTATATACTGAACTGCATCTGCCACTTCACCAACCACACCAACCCATCCAGGTCATCCTGTAGCCTTCTAAGTGTCCACATCATAAATTATTTAACGGCCTATTTTATTGTTACCGGCAAACTTGCTTATGTCGCTATTTATTCCAATAGATAAACAGATCCTTTACTGCCCCTATAGAGTCAATAAAGCATGTAACTACTGGGAATACCTCAAGATACTACATATGTACTCGGTGGAGCAGAGGAGATATTGATAATATACACGTGGAAGATACCTCAGAGACTAGTCCCAAACCTAAACATTACTATAAGCGAGATATAATGAAGTGCAAAATAAACCCACTGAAAACCAGGGGTGCCATCTACCTGAAGTGTTTTCCAAGGATCAACGACCCCGCAGCTTGATCCAAAGGGTCAAGGCCTGATCAACCAGGTTGTTACTAGCTGCCGGGTACATCCAACGTACGAACCACAGCTCGGCCACAAACTAACTTTAGGATTTATTCACTTCTCTCTTGGAGACAGCTAGGAGTGAACTGGCAAGCCCTCTTGGATAGTTATGGGGCCCTTATAATTACTGGTGTACTCATGGCACCTCTACTTTTCATAGGGGGTATTTTGTACCGTCTGCCCAGCCTTTTGCTTTCGTAGAGAGTAATTTTTGTGTGAAAATTTGGGACTAGTCCCTCTAGGATTTTCCAGGTGTAAATTATGATGCATCTTCTCGCCTGCATTCCAAGGAGTAAAGGTCAAGGAACTTTAAATATTTTCAGTAATAAAGGCGTTTGACTACACTTACGTTCAGTGAAGGTTTACTTTACATTCTCCAGACCAACAATACTGCCTGCCTTAAGAGGGATTGTTAATGTACAGCGTATTCCGGCCTAGAAAAAAACAAGTGACTTAAAGAGGATCATGGCCTTGGCATCCCATGTTTTGAAGGTTCTCATTATCCATCTTATCATTTTCCACACGGATGTGATAATTACACTGTTGTGAGCTTTTAAGGTGAGAGCCTCTGACATAATCACTCCTAAATCCTTTGCATTAGTTTTTCGCTCATTTATTTGTTAGAATTTGTTTTATACTCGGTTCTAGCTTTTAATTCCTCAAGTTGTCCATAATGGAGTAACTGAAATTTGTCCTTGTTGAATATCATGTTTTCTGCAGCCTACTGGAAGACTTGGTTTATATCCGAGTGAAAATTTACATTGTCCTCAGTAGATGATACTGTAAATTCGGGTATCGTCTGCAAAGGAAAACAAGGTGCTATGATCACGTCCCTGTCAATATTATATATGAAGATGAGGAAAATATGAAGGGGAGTAGAGGGACTGGGCGAACACAGCTTTTTATTATTTGCGTTTTTTTGGTAAGAAAGTTAAAACATCTATCTGGGTCTTTTTCCAGTTATTCCCTTAGTACGCATTTTGTGCACTGTTACATCATGATCGCACTTGTTGAAGGATTTTGCAAAGTTTGTGTATACTAATCTGAATGCAAGACCTTGTCATAGTGGTCCAGTAGCTGCTAGAGACCTGCTATAATAAACTCATGCTACCAGCGGCTATAAACAATAATGATGAAACAAGTGTAGAAGTCTTTAACAGGAAATTGGATCATTACCTACCTGGAGGGTCAGACAAGTACTAGATCGGCCTGTTAATGGCAGTCAACAGCAATAGGCTGGTTGACCACGCATTCAACAGGAAAGTCTTGCCCTAGGCCTAGCTACAGTTGTAGGAAAACACTCGAAGCCGGTCAAAAGCATATGACAGGCAGTAAAATACTTAACCCAACAAGCATCAAATAATAAGTGTTCCCACCGTTGTTATTGCTCCAAAAATACTTCCCACCACATTGCTACGAAGCTGAAATATTATGACAGAAAATCACTATGAAGAGGTTTGTTCCCAGCCTCACTGTGCCACATCACATGGTCTCGTTCACACACTGTTACTGATCTCAGAGTGCCAATTGTGAAATATATCACTTACTGAATTACTGATGAAACTCTTACCTGGCTGCCTTTTTTTATATATATATATATATATATATATATATATATATATATATATATATATATATATATATATATATATATATATATATATATATATATATATAGAGAAGAGCCAGTTGTGAGTGTGGGGAGGTTCGTGAGGCAGTGGGTAGAATGAAAGCGTAAGGCAGCTGGGATTGATGGGATACAGATAGAAATGTTAAAAGCAGGTCAGAAAATAGTTTTGAAGTGATTGGTGCTTTTATTTAATAAATATATGGAAGACGATAAGGTACATAGGGATTAGCAGAGAGCAGGCATAGTTCCTTTGTATAAAGGCAAAGGGGACAAAAGTGAAAAATTTTAGGGGAATAAGTCTGTTGAGTATACCTGGTAAAGTGTATAGTAGAGTTATTATTGAAAGAATTAAGAGTGATACGGGGAGTAGGATAGCAGATGAACAAGGAGGCTTTAGTAAAGGTAGGGGGTGTGTAGACCAAGTGTTTACAGTGAGACATATAGGTGAACAGTATAGATAAGGGTAAAGAGGTTTTTGTGGCATTTATGGATTTGGAAAAGGCGTATGACAGGGTGGCTAGGTTGGTAATGTGGCAGATGTTGCAAATGTATGAAATAGGAGGTAGGTTACTGAAAGCAGTGAAGGCTTAGGTTAGAGTATGTAGGAGTTAGATTATTTCCCGGTAAAAGTAGACCTTAGACAAGGATGTGTGATGTCACCATGGTTGTTCAATATAGTTATAGATAGGATTGTAAGAGAAGTGAATAAGCGGGTGTTGGCAAGAGGTGTGGGGTTAAAAGATAAAGAATCTAACACAAAGTGGGAGTTGTCACAGTTGCTCTTTGCTGATGACACTGTGCTTTTGGGAGATTTTGAAGAGAAGTTGCAGAGGTTGGTGAATGAGTTTGGTAGGGTATGTAAAAGAAGAAAATATATGGAAGACGATAAGGTACATAGGGATTAGCAGAGAGCAGGCATAGTTCCTTTGTATAAAGGCAAAGGGGACAAAAGTGATGAGGATAACAAAAAAAATTAGGTAACGAAAGATTGGATATCAGATTGGAGGGAGAGAGTATGGAGGAGGTGAATGTATTCAGATATTTAGGAGTGGACGTGTCAGCAGATGGGTCTATGAAAGATGAAGTGAATCATAAAATTGATGAGGGGAAAAAGGCGAGTGGTGCACTGAGGAGTCTGTGGAGACAAAGAACTTTGTCCATGGAAGTAAAGAGGGAAATGTATGAGAGTATAGTTATACCAACGCTCTTATATGAGTGTGAAGCATAGGTGGTGAAGGATGCAACAAGGAGAAGGCTGGAGGCAGTGGAGATGTCATGTCTGAAGGCAATGTGTGGTGTGAATATAATGCAGAGAATTCGGAGTTTGGAAATTAGGAGGAGGTGCGGGATTACCAAAACCATTATCCAGAGGGCTGAGGAGGGGTTGTTGAGGTGGTTCGGACATGTAGAGAGAATGGAACAAAATAGAATGACTTTGAGAGTGTATAAATCTGTGGTGGAGGGAAGGCGGGGTAGGGGTCGGCCTAGGAAAGGTTGGAGGGAGGGGGTAAAGGAGGTTTTGTGTGCGAGGGGCTTGGGCTTCAAACAAGCATGCGTGAATGTGTTAGATAGGAGCGAATGGAGGCAAATGGTTTTCAGGATTTGATGTGCTGTTGGAGTGTAAGCAAGGTACATTTATGAAGGGATTCAGGGAAACCGGCAGGCCGGACTTGAGTCCTGGAGATGGGAAGTACAGTGTCTGCACTCTGAAGGAGGGGTGTTAATGTTGCAGTTTATAACTGTAGTGTGAGCATGCCTCTGGCAAGACAGTGATGGAGTGAATGATGGTGAAAGTTTTTCTTTGTCAGGCCACCCTGCCTTGGTGGGAAACGGCCTATGTGTTAATAATAATAAATAAAATAAAATTGATAACCTCATTGTAACAGTAACCTCATTGTAACATGGTAACCTTTGATCATAGTAACCTCATTGTAACAGTAACCTCATTGTAACAGTAACCTCATTGTAACAGTAACTCATCTGATCATGGAAATGACATTTGATTATGGTAATCTCATTATAACACGGTAACTTTAAACTCACATGATGTCACTTTATGGGACTAAGGACATAGTACCATCGCTAATACGGCTGGTTGCTTGATTAATGGAGTTTAAAGTCTATCGACTACACGAGGGCCATTAAGATTGCACAGTAACCTTCCAACACCACAACAAAATATTTTAATCCCTTTAAAGGTATTAAACTAAACTCTCAGCATATATACGCTGAATATATATATATATATATATATATATATATATATATATATATATATATATATATATATATATATATATATATATAAACTAGATTGAAAAAGCCAGTGGCTGACGAAATAGCTCGTCAACAGATATGTATATATGACACAAGTGTCTTATTCATCACTTGTCGGTACTGTATACCATTGATATAATGAAGCCTCGCTGTAACAAGGTAATCTTAATAAAACATTACAATCATAACCTAGTAACCTCATTACAACATAACCCCCTGCTAACCTCATCATAGCATGAAAATACAGTAACAATATATAACAACTCAATAGCACCACCGTAGCATAGTAACAGTCTGGAGAACAAAAGACGAACTAAAACGTAACCTAGTCAGCAGCACGGCTTCAGGAAGCCTTTCTTAAACCCCTCGCAGCTTTCTGCTGTCAACAAACTTAATTGTGCCACTTTGTTTTCCAAAGATAACCTAGAAACACACAACAACTGGAACAAAGCTTGATACTGAGACTAAGTCATTGAGAACACTGATTAAATACTGTGAAGAGTTATTAATAAAGCTTTTATGTTATCTAAAACATTGCAATGTGAGGTCTTCCTCTTTTAAGGCATTAGCAGCGTCCTTGTCCACGCCATACACAAGACTCGACTTATTGAAGACTTGAGGCAAGTACCATGTATCCAGTCTCGCCTGGGAGATCAAAGTCGAGTCCCTTACAGAGGATCGAGCCTCCTCGATCCCACCCCTTCCACGAAAAAAATAAAATATAAAATATTTAATTTGACAGAGTGGCAGATCAATGGGAATGAATTGCACAACTTAGATTTAAGTTGTTAAACACAACTTAGATTTAGTTGATAAATTAAGCACCTTGACTGATTTAAATGATTTCAATATGGTTAGTTTTGATGTTACCTCCTTGTTTACAAAAGTTCCAGTTGATGATTTACTAGGTTTCTTATCTGAAGAACTGGTTAATTACGATTTACCATTGCCAGTTCCTACTATCATTAAACTTATTAAACTTTGTATTGTTGATGCATTTTATTATTATTATAATCAAATAGAAGCGCTAAACCACAGGGGTTATACAGGTATTGTTGATGCAAAATTTGTATTTAATGATGAGTTTTACACTCAGAAGTTTGGTATGGCAATGGGAAATCCTCTTTCACCTGTTCTTAGTAATTTATATATGGAATTTTTCGAAACAAGATTGCTTAACACTATCCTTCCCAATAGAGCTAAGTGGTATAGATATGTTGATGATATTTTGTGCCTTATGCCTAAGAATGTAGACATAAACCATTTTCTTGTTAAATTAAATAGCTTAGCTCATTCTATAAATTTTACTGTTGAATTCGAAGTAAATAACTCATTGCCATTCCTAGATGTTTTTATTATTAAGGGTAACATTGATTTTAAATTTAAAATTTACAGAAAACCTACAAATAATTGTTCCTATGTACACTATTACTCTTCACATCAAGATAGAGTTAAAGTGTCGGTTTTCTCTTCAATGTTTTTGAGAGCTTTACGTATTTGTAGTCCAGAGTTCATAGATGAAGAAATCTCTAAAATTTATGAAATAGCTAATGATTTAAAATACCCAAGAAACTTAATTGATAAATCTTTTAAAATAGCTAGAAATACTTTTTACAATCCAAAAAGGGACAACCAACCATATTCAACTAAAAATATGTTGGCTCTCCCCTACCATGAAAACTTTGTTGATATACCTTCCTTTCTTAAGAATTTTAATATCAAAGTTGTATTTAAAAATCTTGATACAGTAAAAAAACTTTTGATAAAAAATTCCCCCCAAAATGCTGACGGATGTGTCTATAAGATTCCTTGTAAAATATGCGATAAAGTTTATTACGGTCAAACTGGTAAAAGTCTTGAACTAAGATTCAAACAACATAAATATAGCATTAGAACTGGACAAGATTCTAATGCTCTATTTATTCATGTGAGAGATTTTGACAATCCAATTGATTTTCAAATGGCTGAGAAGGTTGTATCAAGCAAGTCCATGGTTGAGAGGAATATAATAGAATCATGTTTCATAAAAAGTAGTTTTGAAAATAATATGAATATTTCTTTTGGTTTATATAAATTGGATTCATTTATAATTAATAAAATTTGGGAAGAAGTTAATGATAAATTGGACTAATCTTAATTCTTGGGAAGAGTTTCAGGTTCTTTCTTATGTTCCTCTTCACAGAGTCGTGAGATGTTACGCTACTGTGAGGTGTTGTCTTTGTTAGTGTGATGTGACTGTGAGGTGTATTCTGCCCCTTTATAAGCCTTCTTGTCATGTTTCCTTGATAATGTGAGTAGTCCCGAAATAAATAAATAAATATATATATATATATATATATATATATATATATATATATATATATATATATATATATATATGCATGAAAGACAACCACTATGAAAAAATAGGGGAATTCCAAGCGCTTTCGTGACTACTCACATTATCAAGGAACTATAAAAGGAAACATGACAAGAAGGCTTATAAAGGGGCAAGACTACACCTCACAGTCACATCACACTAACAAAGACTACACCTCACAGTCACATCACACTAACAAAGACTACACCTCACAGTCACATCACACTAACAAAGACTACACCTCACAGTCACATCACACTAACAAAGACTACACCTCACAGTCACATCACACTAACAAAGACTACACCTCACAGTCACATCACACTAACAAAGACTACACCTCACAGTCACATCACACTAACAAAGACTACACCTCACAGTCACATCACACTAACAAAGACTACACCTCACAGTCACATCACACTAACAAAGACTACACCTCACAGTCACATCACACTAACAAAGACTACACCTCACAGTCACATCACACTAACAAAGACTACACCTCACAGTCACATCACACTAACAAAGACTACACCTCACAGTCACATCACACTAACAAAGACTACACCTCACAGTCACATCACACTAACAAAGACTACACCTCACAGTCACATCACACTAACAAAGACTACACCTCACAGTCACATCACACTAACAAAGACTACACCTCACAGTCACATCACACTAACAAAGACTACACCTCACAGTCACATCACACTAACAAAGACTACACCTCACAGTCACATCACACTAACAAAGACTACACCTCACAGTCACATCACACTAACAAAGACTACACCTCACAGTCACATCACACTAACAAAGACTACACCTCACAGTCACATCATACTAACAAAGACTACACCTCACAGTCACATCACACTAACAAAGACTACACCTCACAGTCACATCACACTAACAAAGACTACACCTCACAGTCACATCACACTAACAAAGACAACACCTCACAGTCACATCACACTAACAAAGACTACACCTCACAGTCACATCACACTAACAAAGACTACACCTCACAGTCACATCATACTAACAAAGACTACACCTCACAGTCACATCATACTAACAAAGACTACACCTCACAGTCACGTCGTGCCGATTAGGTAAAACTTGGGATCTTGGCTTAAATAGCAACGCTCACCTTGCCATATAGGACAAGTGAAAATTTGTGTATGCAATAATTTCGCAAAAATCCTTCTGAACATAACGAAAAAAATATATTTCATTGTGTTTGTTTATTATTAAATTATTGTAAATGTATCTAAAATATATTTAGTTGGGTTAGGCTAAATTAAAATGCGCTTGTTATAATAAGGTTAGGTAAGTTTTCAGTTTCTTTTGGTACAAAATTATAAATTTTTACATTATCATAAATGAAAAAAATATATCTTTAAAGGTATAAGAGAAAATTTCAGAAAGAAGTTAATTTTAAATGAGTTCTTGCTAATTGACCAGTTTTACCTATTAGGCACGACATATATATATATATATCAACAATGCGACTAGGCGAGGATTCGAACCCATGTCGTTTTGGTGACCGAAAATCACATGACGCTCTGTCATGGTTCGAATCCTCGGCTAATCGCAGTGTTTTTATTGATTAATACCACTCGTTCATGGTTACAATAATATATATATATATATATATAATATTATATATATATATATATATATATAATGTCGTGCCGATTAGGTAAAACTGGTCAATTAGCAAGAACTCATCTAAAATTAAGTCCTTTCTAAAATTTTCTCTTATACGTTTAAAGATATATTTTTTTCAATTATGTTAATGTAAGAATTTATAATTTTGTTCCAAGAGAAACTTTGAAAACCTACCTAACCTTATTACAACAAGCGCAATTTAATTTAGCCTAACCCAACTAAATATATTTTAGATACTTTAACATTAATTTAATACTAAACAAACACAATGAAATATATTTTTTTCGTTATGTTCAGAAAGATTTTGGTGAAATTATTGCATTCACAAATTTTCACTTGTCTTATATGGCAAGGTGAGCGTTGCTATTTAAGCCAAAATCGCAAGTTTTACCTAATCGGCACGACATATATATATATATATATATATATATATATATATATATATATATATATATATATATATATATATATATATATATATATATATATAAATAATACCAACAAACCCTTGGCTGTCTTCAAGCAGGCATTGGACAGGCACCTAAAGTCGGTACCTGACCTGCCAGGCTGTGGTTCGTACGTTGGACTGCGTGCGGCCAGCAGTAACAGCCTGGTTGATCAGGCTCTGATCCAACATGAGGCCTGACCACAGACCGGGCCTCAGGGGCGTTGACCCTGGAACTCTCTCCAGGTATAATATATATATATATATATATATATATATATATATATATATATATATATATATATATATATATAGTGTGTGTGTGTGTATGTACTCGTCATTTTGTGGTTCCAGAGGTCGATTCACAGCTCCTAGCCACGCCTCTTCACTGATCGCTACTAGGTCCTCTCTCTCCCTGCTCCATGAGCTTTATCATACCTCTTCTTAAAACTATGTATGGTTCCTGCCTCCACAATGTCACTTGCTAGACTATTCCACTTCCTGACAACTCTATGACTAAAGAAATACTTCCTAACATCCCTTTGACTCGTCTAAGTCTTTCAACTTCCAGTTGTGACTGCTTGTTTCTGCGTCCCCTCTCTGGAACATCCTGTCTCTGTCCACCTTGTCAATTCCTCGCAGTATTTTGTATGTCGTTATCATGTCTTCCCTAACTCTCCTGTCCTCCAGTGTCTGGCCAATTTCCCTTAACCTTTCTTCGTAGGACATTTCCCTTAGCTCTGGAATTATTCTGGTTGCAAACCTTTGCACTTTCTCTAATTTTTTGACGTGCTTAACCAAGTGTGGGTTCCAAACTGGTGCTGCATACTCCAGTATGGCCCTGACGTACACGATGTACACAGTCTTGAACGAGACCTTACTGAGGTATCGGAACGCTATTCTTAGGTTTGCCAGGTGCTCATATGCTGCAGCAGTTATCTGGTTAATGTGTGCCTCAGGAGATGTGCTCGGTATTATACTCACCCCAAGATCCTTTTCCTTGAGTGAGGTTTGCAGTCTTTGGCCACCTAGCTTATATTCTGTCTGCAGTCTTCTTTGCCCTTCCCCGATCTTCATGATTTTGCATTTGGCGGGGTTAAATTCGAGGAGCCAGTTCCTGGACCAGACTTGCAGCCTGTCTAGGTCTTTTTGTAGTCCTGCCTGGTCCTCATCTGATTTAATTTTTCTCATTAACTTCACATCTATCCCTTCCGTCATGTCATTCACATACACCAAAAATAGCACTGGTCCTAGGACTGACCCCTGTGGAACCCCGCTCGTCACATGCACCCACTCTAACATCTCATGTACCATGACTCGTTGTTCCCTCCCTGTCAGATATTCTCTGATCCATTGCAGTGCCTTCCTGTTATACATGCCTGATCCTATAGTTTTTGCACTAATCTCTTGTGAGGAACTGTGTCGAAGGCCTTCTTGCAATCCAAGAAAATGCAATCTACCTATTCCACTTTCACGTGTCTTACTTCCGTTACCTTCTCATAAAACTCCAGTAGGTTTGTGACACAGGATTTTCCTTCCCTGAATCCGTGCTGGTTGTCGTTTATAGGCTTGTTCCGGTCTAGGTGCTCCACCACTCTCCTCCTGATAATCTTCTCCATGACTTTGCACACTATACACGCCAGTGACAATGGTCTTTAGTTTAGTGCCTCGTGTCTGTCTCCTTTCTTAAAAATTGGGACTACATTTGCCGTCTTCCATACCTCAGGTAGTTGCCCAATTTCAATGGATATGTTGAAAATTGTTGTTAGTGGCACATACAGCGTCTCTGCTCCCTCTCTAAGGACCCACTGAGAGATGTCCGGTCCCACTGCCTTCGAGGTATCAAGTTCACTTAGCAGCTTCAACTCAGTTGTATTTCATTCAGCACTTGTTGGTATATCCCTTGTTGGTGTACCCACCTATTCTGACTTCCTGGAGTCCTTCCTGTCTCCACTGTAAATACTTCCTTAAATCTCATGTTGAAGTTCTCACATTCTTCTTGGTAGTTTCTTGTGAGCTCCCCACCTTTTCTCAGCCTGATGACCTGGTCTTTGACTGTTGTTTTCCTCCTGATGTGGCTATACAACAGCTTCAGGTTTGACTTGACTTTCGATGCTATGTCGTTTTCGTACCGTCGCTGGGCCTCCCTCCTTATCTGTGCATACTTGTTTCTGTCTCTTCGACTAATCTCTTTATTTTCCTGGGTCCTTTGTCTTCTGTATTTTTTCCATTCTCTAATGCACTTAGTTTTTGCACCAAGGGCTCATTCTGGTCTTCCCATTATTTCTGTTGCCCTTGGGAACAAACCTCTCCTCTGCCTCCTTGCATTTTGTTGGCATGCAACCCATCATTTTGTTTACTGATTTTCTAACCAACTCTCTCTCCCACTGAACCTCTTGCAAGAAGTTCCTCATGCCTGTGTAGTCTCCACTTTTGTAGTTTGGCTTTATCCATCCTACTCCTGTTACCCTCTCCACTTGTAGCTCTACTATGTACTCAAAGCTCAGGACCACATGATCATTAGCTCCGAGGGGCCTTTCATATGTGATGTCCTCAATGTCCGAGCTGCTCAGGGTGAATACGAGGTCCAGTCTTGCTGGTTCATCCTCACCTCTCTCTCTCTCTGATAGTGCCACTAACATGTTGATACATGAGGTTTTCCAGTACCACATCCATTATCTTGGCTCTCCATGTTTTGGGACCCCCATGTGGCTCCAGGTCTTCTCAATCAATATCCTTGTGATTGGAATCACCCATAACTAGTAACTTCGCTCTACCTGTGTGAGCTCTTCTGGCCACCTTAGCTAGTGTGTCCACCATTGCTCTGTTGCTTTCTTCATATCTCTCTCTTGGCCTCCTGCAGTTCTGTGGTGGGTTGTACATCACTGCAATGACTATCCTATGTCCCCCAGACTGAATCGTACCTATGTAGTCCCTTTCGCTCATTTCATCCATGCCTTCCATTTCCTCAAATCAGTTTTTAATGAGTAGGGCAACTCCTCCTCCCCCTCTGCTCCCTCTATCTTTCCTGAGGATCTGATACCTGGGTGGGAAGATTGCGTTTATTATCCCAGTGAGTTTCATTTCTGTGAGTGCTATGATGTCTGGGGACGTCTCCTTGATTCTTTCATGCCACTCCTCACATTTATTTATTCCATCTGCATTCGTATAACAAATCTTCAACTTCTTTTCTAAAATTGTGGTCTGGGGAGAATGTTGGGGTTGGGGGAGCAGGAAACCTGGCAAGGAACTATGGGGGGTTGCTGTGGGGGTGGATTTTGTGATGATGGAGGTGGGGGCAGTGGGTATGGTGTGTGGATTTTTGGTTAGATTGATTGGTTGCATTGGGGTTGTCGTGGTTGAGGTCCTTCCATAGGTGGTTCTGAGGGAGGTATCTGCTCTTCCTCCTGAGTCTGGGTTATCCTCCTCATCTCATCTGTGTGTGTGTACTCACCTAATTGTGGTTGCAGGGGTCGAGTCATAGTTCCTGGCCCCGCCTCTTCACTGGTCGATATTAAGTCACTCTCCCTGCTCCATGAGCTTTATCATACCTCTTCTTAAAGCTATGTATGGAATTTGCCTCCACTACTTCACTTTCCAGATTATTCCACTTCATGATAACTCTAAGGCTAAAGAAATAATTCCTAACATCCCTATGACTCATCTGGGTTTTCAGCTTCCAATTGTGGCCCCTTGTTCCTGTATTCCATCTCTGAAACATTCGAGCCCTGTCCACCTTGTCAATTCCTCTCAGTATTTCCTACGTTATCATGTCCCCCCCTATCCTCTAGTGTCATCAGGTTGAGTTCCCTTAATCTCTCCTCGTAAGACATACCCTTCAGTTCCGGGACTAATCTTGTTGCAAATTTTTGCACTTTCTCCAATTTCTTGACGTGTTTGACTAAGTGTGGATTCCATACTGGTGCTGCACTCTCCAGTATGGGCCTGACGTACACAGTGTACAATGTCGTGAATTCCTTACTCAGATGTCGAAATGCTCTTCTCAGGTTTGCCAAGTGCCCATATGCTGCAGCAGTTATCAGATTGATGTGTGCCTCAGGGGACATGTTCGTTATAATGTTTACCCCAAGATCCTTTTCTTTATGTGACGTTTGCAGTCTTTGATCCCCTAACCTGTTCTCCATGTGCAGTCTTATTTGTCCTTCCCCAATCTTCATGGCTTTGCACTTACTGGGGTTAAACTCCAGGAGCCATTTACCAGACTAGACTTTTAGTCTGTCCAGATACCTTTGTAATCTTAGCTGATCCTCGTCCGCTTGTAGTCTATTCATCAGTTTCACATCATCAGCGAACAGTGACACTTCTGAATCTGTTCCTTCCATCATGTCATTCACGTATACAAGAAACAGCACCGGACCTAGGAGTGACCCTTGTGGAACCCCACTCGACACATGTACCCACTCTGACACTTCATCACGTACCAACACTCGTTGTTTCCTTCCTGTCAGGTATTCCCTGATCCATTACAGTACTTTCCCTACTATTCCTGCCTTCTCTAATTTTTGTGCCAGTCTCTTGTGTGGTACTGTGTCAAAAGCCTTCTTGCAGTTCAAAAAGATGCAATCTACCCGTCAATCTCTCTCCTGTCTTACTTTTGTTACCTTATCATAGAACTCAAGTAGATTTGTGACACAGGATTTCCCATCTTTGAAGCCGTGCTGATTGTCATGTATAAGCCCAATCCTTTCAATGTATTCCACCACTCTTCTGATCATCTTTTCCATGACTTTACATACTATTCAAGTCAGTAGTTTAACGCTGCCTGTCTGTCTCCTTTCTTAAATAATTGGAACTACATTTGCTGTCTTCCACACCTCAGGCAATTGCCCAGTTTCAATAGATTTATTGAAGATTGCTGATAGCGGCACACACATAGTTCTGCTCCTTCTCTCAGGATCCATGGAGATACGTTATCTGGGCCCACCGCCTTTGAGGTATCTAGTTCACCTAACAGTTTCTTCACGTCCTCCTTGGTTATGTGTAATGTGTCCAGCACATGCTGGTGCACCCTACCTCCATGGTTTGCTGGAAGCATTTCTGTTTCTATAGTGAATACTTCTCTAAATCTTGTGTTAAGTTCATCACATACTTCCTGGTCACTCTTTGTGAGCTCCCCTCCTCCTCTCCTCAGCCTGATTACCTGGTCCTTGACTTTTTTTTCTCCTAATGTGACTGTATAACAACTTTGGTTGAGATTTGGATTTTGATGCTATGTCGTTCTCGTATTGCCTCTGGGCCTCTCTCCTTATCCCTGCATATTCGTTTCTGGTTCTTCTGCTCAACTCCTTGTTTTCTTGAGCCCTTTGCCTTCTATATTTTTTCCATGCTCTAGAACACTTGGCTTTGGCCTCTTTACATCACCAGTTAAACCATGGGCTCACTCTGGTCTTACCATTTTTTCTGTTACCCTTTAGTATGAACTTCTCATCTGCCTCCCTGCACTTAGTGGTTACTAGTTCCATCATTTCATTTACTGTCTTTTCCTCTAGTTCCCTTTCCCACTGCACTTCATGCAGGAATCTTCTCATTCCTATGTAGTCCCCTTTCTTTAAATTTGGCTTCTCTCGTCCTTCTCCTGCTGCTGCATTCTCCACTACTTTTACAAGGTATTCTCTCTTTCCTTACACTGATTTCGTCTTACTCTTACTCTCAGTTGTTCCCTTTCTTTTTCTGTTCTGTCTTGATTGAGGTACACTTGTTATTCTTGAGAGTCCTTTAACAGTGGCTTCTGCTGTAGTATTCTGTTCCGTACCACTTCTGTCTTGAATGTCAATTTGATTGGTTGATTTCTTTCCCTCGAACCCTCCCCCCCCACAAGTCTGTGAAAAAATTTCTACCTGAGACATGTCCTTTTCTCTTGTTATTGCAATGATGCTCTTAATATATTTTTCTTCCCAATGCTTTCTTTCATCGTAGGTCTTTCTCTTCAGCCTCCTGAAGCCCAAGAATAATTATTGACCTCTTCCCATTTCAATCACCTTGCTCCTTTCAGACCTCATTATATCCTGCTTCAGCACATCCATTTCTTCCTCCAGTCTCTGTATCTTTGCCTCAGCAGCTACACCTCGTGATTCCCACTTCTTGATCTCTGCAGATAGCTTCTCTAACATGTTATTGCAAAGCTCATTTATCCTTTTTCCCATTCTTGATCCATTTTGTTCTTGAGCCGTTCTTCCCATTCTTCCTTTTCATACCAACCATCCTCGGTTCCCTTGCCTTTACGTCCTCTATTTTGAGATCCCATTTTTTTTTCCTGTTAGGATGCTCTAGCTCCTTCAGCTTTGTGTGAAATTGTGTGTGTGGTGGTGGGGGGGATGTTATGTGCTAATGTGTTAGGTTAGGTTTGTCTGAGTATGTGTACATGTGTGTACTCACCTATTTGTGGTTGCAGGTGTGTGTGTGTGTGTGTGTGTAAAATTATTGAAGACGGGACACCTTGAGCATAGTACTGCTCTTGTAACTACAAATAGATAATTACATTTAGTTCCATTGCAAAAATATATTACCACATATAAAAATCTTAGCTGAAATACAGGGAATATTTATCTATTTAGAGGCAACCCTGGCCATGTACCAGTGTGGGAGTCTGCAACCATCATTATGGCGCACGCAACCGCTGCCTATTCATTCTACGGAATTTCCGTGAACATATCCGGGGTGGAGGCTGATAGCCGGTTATTATTACCTATTTGTATCTACAGAAACAGAACCAGGCTGGTGGTGTCCCGTATTTTGTAATTTGTCCAAGTAAACAAAAATTTCAGTGGTTGTAACACTTACTATAGTGGTTGTAACACTATAGAGGTTGTAACACTATAGAGGTTGTAACACTATAGTGGTTGTAACACTATAGTGGTTGTAACACTATAGTGGTTGTAACACTATAGTGGTTGTAACACTATAGTGGTTGTAACACTTACTATAGTACTGTATAGTAATGAACTTATTCTTAATTTATTCAGCTGATTTGTCACTGAAAAAATTACTTGTATCCCTACACCGCAGTTTTTCTTATTTTATAACTATGGCTTCTAGTTATCCCTGTTGCAAGCATTTAAGAAGTCTTCTTTATTGTCCTTTTACAACCGTTGATGTCCCTATCATGTCTCCTCTTTTCCTATCAGTCACAACCTTTCATGATTTTTTTTTCAGGTATGGTAGTCATATTGTAGCCCTTCGGACCTTTTCTAATTTATTTATATATTTTTTACGTGTGGGTTGCGCACAGCTGTTGAATACTTAATTTTGGCCTAACTTATGTAGTAAACAGGTTTTTTAACATACCAGTCTGACACTATGGTGTCATCATATACACCACCAGTGTGTCAAGTCATAGCTCTGACACTGTCTTGCCACCATCCCTCCCATAGCATTTTTCAAGGAGAAAGCAAGTTCCAATATTTCAAGAGCGCTGGGGCCAAAAAGTTATGTATTGTTGTATCCAGTTAAAAATTAGATGCTCAGAAGCACACGCTCCGCACAAGCTATAACTAACCCACCAGGTAAAAAATATTCACACTAACACTCGATATAACGATAAATACAACATACTAAGTTGAAATATGGTATATATTTTAAAAATAATCCCCTCTCCTCTTGATCTAAGGAATCTTGCCAATATACCAGTTCCAAAAATCAAGCCTGAATACCTTCTTGACTCACCAAATCGTTTTAGGACTTAGTCTGCAATGTGCTCGAACCCCACCAATTCTATTACATCTGAAGGTCTTCCATTCCCACAGCCGCTGTATGAAACCCACGGCACTAGCTCTCCACGGCACTAGCTCTCCACACATGAATGTAATCATTTTAAAAATAAACATCGATTTGCTACATTCAAGAGTCAGTAATGTTGTGACTGAAGATGTGTGCAACATAATAAGGAAGATCATTCAAGAGTCAGTAATGTTGTGATTGAAGATGTGTGCAACATAATAAGGAAGATCATTCAAGAGTCAGTAATGTTGTGACTGAAGGTGTGTGCAACATAATAAGGAAGATCATTCAAGAGTCAGTAATGTTGACTGAAGATGTGTGCAACATAATAAGGAAGATCATTCAAGAGTCAGTAATGTTGTGAATGAAGATGTGTGCAACATAAGGAAGCTCCGATGGGTTGCAAGTCTCTTTATATAGTTGACGGTACAAGTCACCTGTGTGTTACAGTCAGCAACCTGGGGGATACACGGGGTTATATGTGACCTTGTGTGTTATACAGTCAGTAACCTTGGGTTACACGTGGTCTATACATCAAGAACATGAGTTGGAGAGAGAGAGAGAGAGAGAGCTGTGGTAGTAGCCTGAGGCTCCGGAGGTTGCAGGTGGGGAAGGCACCTCACCTTGCACCTTCACCTGATGGTGATTGGTGGTTCCGCTCCTCCTGGCCATCCTCCCTTCCTGTCTCTTACTTGGCTATACCTCCTGGCCATCCTCCCTTCCTGTCTCTTACTTGGCTATACCTCCTGGCCATCCTTCTCTACCTCAAGACTATTCTCGTTTTCTACGTCGCAATAAGAATAGTGGAGTACTGCAGCAGGTCAACTGGCCCATGCTAGGAAGATTCTTAAATCCAGTCCTATAACTACGGGTGTAGCAATACCGACAGACTGGGAATAAGACACGTGCACAATCAAGAAGACATTTATTGATGAAGACGTTTCGCCACTTTTTTTTCAATCCTAATACAGAGATGGGTGGTTAAAGGTAGTGAAAGGAAACAAATTATCAGCAGTGAGAAGCAGGTGGGCAAGTGACAAATGGGATGGGGTTTCCAGCAAAGGGGAAAACATTAAATTGGGGAAGGTTAAAGAAACAGATTTGAAGGTGGGAAATGGCTTTTCTGTTGTTCAGGACGAAGGTATTAATGTTCAGTGAGGATAAAAGCACATTTAATATCCCTGTTAATAAAGGTAAGAATATCCTCGTGGTGGGTGACTCACTAGATATATGTATTAATGTTGGAAGAATTTCCGACAATATGTTAAGTAAAAGGACACAAGTGCAACTAATGTGGCATTTTATTGTGGCAACGTTTCGCTCTCCAGAAGCTTAATCAAGCCGTTACAAACAATACATAGACACAGAGGGTATATATAAGCTTAGCGTGAGGTGTAATACCAGTGGAAGATTGAGACACTTAAGCAACATATAGGAATCTTTATTGAAGAAACGTTTCGCCACACAGTTGCTCATCAGTCTTACAAAGGAGAATGTTGAAGAACAGGAGTTTGAAGTAATCAGTCCCTCAGCCTTGAGTCGATGTAATCAGTCCATCAATCTTGAAAAGAATACAGCGTATGTGTGAAGAAGTGGTTTATATACTGTAGGCAGGTGAGGAGAGGCAGTCGTAGGAGGTATTACACTTGACAAATCCAATTGTGGAAGTAGATCTTCGTCCAAAGGTTGGACAAGTGTTGAAGAATTCCTTGTATCAAGATCACATGATGTTTTAATATTGGTAGAATTACCGACAATATGTTAAGTAAAAGAACACAAATGCAACTAATGTGACATTTTATTATGGCAACATTTCGCTCTCCAGGATCTTGACAGATTGACAAAGCTCCTGGAGAGTGAAACGTTGCCACAATAAAATGTCACATTAGTTGCATTTGTGTCCTTTTACTTAACATCACATGATGTTGCAGTTGTATGGACTGATGAAGCCACTGTGTGGCGAAACGTTTCTTCAATAAAGATTCCCATATGTTGCTTAAGTGTCTCAATCTTCAACTTGTCGCTTTTAAACCATTTATCACACCAGTGGTAGTATTAGTAGTAATATTAGATGTACTAGTAGCTAAAACCTTAGGTAGTTTCAAATTTTGTTAGGGGATCTGTAACAAGTGGCGTTCCACAGGGATCAGTCTTAGGCCCGTTGTTGTTTATAATATATATCAATGACCTTGATGAGGGAATTACTAGTGATATGAGCAAATTCGCCGATGACACGAAGATAGGAAGGATAATTGATTCAAACGTAGATGTTATGGAACTTCAGGAGGATTTAGACAAACTTAATGTGGAGAGACTACTGTGCGTCTCTAAATACCACATCAAACGTCTATTAGCCAGACGTTCCATCACCTTGCAAACTGCACTGGTAAGAGCAATGAGACGGTAGTGGGAGGCATCATGTCCCGTAGTACCCAGTTTGCGGAAAGGTAGAACAATAGCAGATTTCCACAGCTGGGTAGAACTCTTTGTGACCATATAAGATTAAAGAGTCGTAAGAGGACTGCAAGGGCTGACTGATGTAAAAGCTGTAGCATACGAATATGTATGCCGTCTGGCCCAGCTGCCGATGATCGGCAAGCGGAGAGTGTTGCCTCCAGTTCCAGAAAGGTAAGAGGCCCATTATAAGATTCTTCTCTGAGAGAAGAAAAATCTAAGGGCTCTAACTCGCTGGCAGACTTAGAAGAAAGGAACGAGGGGCATAGATGGAGCCCCTGAGAAATACGGACCAGATGATTACCAATTTCAGTGGCAACGGCAAGAGGGGTGTCCCACAATGTAGACCAAGGGCGGAAGGTCACGGCAGTCAAATGTTAACCCTTTACCAGGCCAGGCGAGCAATATTGCAAGGATATCATCTTCGCCGACGGGCAGGGAGGACAAAAGTGTTAACTTTGAGTATAGGAAGGTCTTGGAGCTCAAGCTACTCCAGAATGTCACCACCACATGTTTGGAAATTCTGTTGGACAATGGTATGGGGTAGAATGACAGTACCATTACAAGAATTGAGAGAATGATGTTTTTCAATAGTGACAGGGATAGCATCGATGGTCGTAAGGAGAGAAAGATCACGAGCTTGGCCAGCATTCTGGACAGTGACGATGCGTGTGCCGCTTTTGAGAGCGTGAAAGGAGATATCTTTACCCACATGGCGTAGGAGCGCCTTACCAATACTATGATCAGAAAGATAGGCAGTAGAAGTCGGTCTCAGAGTAAAAAACTTAGTACATTGTGTAGTGTGAAACATAGTGTTTAAGGGGAGTGCGTGATGAGCTGGTCGTTTCTGAGCTGAATGAGAATGAGGCAACGCAGTATCATCATGTAAAGGTCTTGGGCATTTAGATGTGGGACCAGAGTTGGTCCGATGTGGGATGGGCGAGCAACCCAAAAATTGCCTCAACGTAGAGGAAGAAGCCGGAAGCATGGTCAGAGAAGAGCGGAGGTCAGACGTATCAAAAGGGCCAGTCAGAACCCCGGTACCTGAAGCAGGTGACGAACCGGCACCAGCAAGAGGTACAGGGGTATTGGAAGTCTGAAGAGTGGTCCAATAACGAGGCAGGGTCAGAACAGGGTGCGGTAACAGGAAGGTGCCCGGGGGTAGTAGGTTCATGGATTGGGTCGTCCATGGTTAGGTTACTTCTTTCTTTTTGTTTTTAAAAAAAGAAAGAAAAGAAAATAAAAAAAAAAAAGAATAAAAAAAAAGGGGGAAAGTGGAGGAATAGCTCCTAGGAGGAATGAAAGGGGCGTAAATCCTCCTCCGCGCCCAAGAGGACCTCAGCACTGCAAGTAGTGCAGATGCTGCATGGAACCCGTGCCATACCCTACCCTTCATGCCAGTAAACCAGCAATCCGGGATAGCAACCTCACATCCACCGAGCCATCTCGGCGGACAAAAGAGAGGGCGGCCGGACACCCATCGCCCGAAAAACACCCAAAGCCACCCCTCGGGAGACCGGAGAGGGATCGGGAAATCCCCAGGCGATCCAGATTCCACGGCAAACTACACCACCGCCAAGAACCTCAATGGAATGGGATGGACCACAGTACCCTTCCCCCTATATAGGAACCAGAATGCCTGTGGAGAATCTCACAGGGTAAAAATGGGAAGGGAATAAGGGAGGGATGAGGAGGAGGAAAGGGAAAATGGGAGGATTGGGAAGATGGGATAGGGGATTGGGGGTAATTAGGTTCGGTCTGAGGAAGAAGACTAAAAGGTCCAATTCCTCAGACCAAGAGCCTCTTTACCATGACAAGGAGCCCCCCTTAAAGAGGTTGCTCATGATAAACAAGCTGTCCAGCTCTAGTTTAAAAATGAAACCACTGTAACCCCCTAATTTTGGTCCAGTACACTTGAAAGCATCCTTCTAGATTTGTTTTGGATTCTCTTGCAATTATATTTTCATATTCTATATCTTTTTATCTCTATTTTAATATAAATATTTTCGCTTCTGATGCGTCTTGTTAATCCATTTGGGATTATTTATATTTGATCTAATATTTGTGAGGAACATTTATGGTATATGTTCTTTGAGCAGCTTTTGCATTATTTGGAAAAATGTCAAACTGGCAGTTCTATTGGTAAGATCTCCGATAGAATTACTAGGTCCTTTATAATTTTCAGAGCGAAAACGTGACCTTTATTCTATTATTTATAATTTCCTACTTACAGGTAATTAAAGGGAATGAATTTGTGATCACTTGTGCCAAGCTAAAAGAAGTCAAGCTGACTAGTCCCTCTAATTGGTTCTCTTACATATATCCGGCTTTGAAATCAGTCTTGGACTATCTATTATTAGTCGTTGGACTCTAAATTCCTTGCCAAAAAGTTCCAGTCTATTTAGATTAAATTAAAATCTCCTAGAAATGCAACAAGCCTTAATAATTTCGTCTCAAAGTCTCGTTTTCTAAGTTCTGGAGTCAGTATTGAATATCTAAGATCATCGGTTCATTTCCTTCAGATTCATTATCTGTTCCTTCAGAATTCACATATTTTTTTATGTAATAGCCTAAGTGTTTTCTGACAAAGCACTATTTTATCCCTCCTTTCTTGTGTATTAAAGTGTGGAATGTATTTAGTATTGTATAAGCACTACGAATTAACCTGTGTCTCGGTTTTCTCAATGATATCAAGGTTTCCTCTACTTCCCCTAGTCTTAGTTTATTTTATTCCTAACGATACAACTATTTGTATGATATTACATGCTGAGAAAGATTGTAATGTATTCCTACACTGTTCATCTTTGCCTTTCTTCTTATTTTTATTAATACCCAATGTTTCTGAATTTCTTATTTTAATCATTCCTTGATATTATTAGCACGTTTAACTGTACTACCTGGGCGACTGTTTTTAGAATTTATAGTACCCCAGTCCTGTTATTTCCAATACAAACCATACCTCTAACGTTCTTTAGTTTAAAGCCCGACATATTCTAGCAATGCTCCCTCGACTGACTTACCCACAGCTGCTACCACTGCCCTAGATAAATGTACCCCAGCACTAACACATCATTTCTGCCGCAGACGTGGCCTCACTTACCAATAAATAGTACTTCAATACCCTTGCAGTACTTATCTAGCCATACAGTTCACACCAACTGCTCTGGGCAACTACGACAAAATGCCCCAAATGACAAGGATTTCTCTCCGTCCGAATTCTGTTTTTCTGCCTCCTGGTCATCCCTTCCTGCCTCTTTTTTTTCTTTTGCACAGATCAGTTTTACAGACTAAGAGCTGTTATCCTACCTCAGCTCATTTTAAAGCCCATCTATATCGTATACTACCACCCGTGTCGTGGATCGAACCACGGACCCTCTGTGTAGCCATGGGACACCTTACCGTCATTTCCTCCCATCTAAACAATACAATTAAGAATGCTGCTAAGACGTTTAGTAAGGAGATTTAAATATTTACAGTGAGCGGAGACTGAAAGGTCATATAGCATTGTGTGAAGGGCATTACCTAACACACACACACACACACAAAAAAACTATCCTCCCCCAGTTAAACTCATTCACAACTGCTACAAAGCCACTGTATATATCACATATTATGCAATAAAATCATAGTAAACATGTGATATCACAATATGCAGAACAACCACTGTGAAAGAATAGCGGAATTCCAAGCGCTTTCGTGACTTCTCACATTATCAAGGAACTATATACTTCCTTAATAATGTGAGAAGTCACAAAAGCGCTTGGAATTTCGCTATTGTTTCACAGTGGTTGTTGTGCGTCACATTCATAATAACGTTCAGGTTATTATGAATTCGCACGATGGTGTTTATCAGCTAGTATTTTGCGATAATTAACGGACACTGCAAAACAAAAACAAAAACAAATTAACAAATGATTTCAATGTAAATTACTATTTCGACAGAAATAGTTCTCCCAGGATGAGACCTGCAGCTGCACCTTCTGATCATTTTATCAGGATGTGTGTACACATCAAAATCATACAATTTATATACTAATAAGGAAAAAAAAGAAAAACCTAAATAAAATATATACATTAAAAAATATTCAACTCTTAATACTAATTGTAATTATTTGGGCCACGCATTAGCGACCTACTGACCTTAAAAGCCTCGCCCACAGAAATTAAGACATTCAATTTCCAAAACGGCCACCTTGGCAATATAACTAGAAAAATACATTCCTGGAATGTATACCAAATATGCATAACTGAAGTAAAAACGATTAACCTAAATAAACTGAAATGTCTGACAATAACGATTTTTAATAGTGAGCTACAGACAACTGGCAAAGGTACTAAGAAACAGACAACTGGCAAAGGTGCTAAGAAACAGACAACTGGCAAAGGTACTAAGAAACAGACAACTGGCAAAGGTGCTAAGAAACAGACAACTGGCAAAGGTACTAAGAAACAGACAACTGGCAAAGGTACTAAGAAACAGAAAAATGCAGTTACATGTTAGCCTTTCTGACGACGTTCTCCCCCCCCCCCAAGTGGTTGTGTCGAGTGCTGTGTCGCCACTTTGTAGACGAAGTGTCCTTAATAAAGCATTTGTGTATTTCTCCTCTTGTTGGTGTATTATAAGTTTACATAGTGTAGGCAGAGTGCAAGAAACTTGTGCTCACGTCTTACACAAACCCCGGACCCAGTAGTACTGTTATCGGGGGAGGGGAGCGCTAAGCCCATCAGCGTCATGTGGCACCTGGGGAATAGAATGGAAGGCATTCACGTTTCATCCAAGGAAGAGGAGAAATCCGGTTCCTTAGAGCAAGAGCCCATCACAAGCAGCAAGGTACCTACATCACTTAGGTGATGGAGCAGTAAAGTACCTGGGTGGTAGCAGCAGTAGTGAGGCTGACAGCCTGGGAAGAATACCACAAACTAATTCAGTTATAATCATTATCAGCGGGGAGTAAGAGTCAAGACAGCAGAAGAAGAATAGGAGAAAATCAGGTTTGATCTAAGGAAGGGGAAGATAAGTTCACTTCCTTGTATCAAGAGCCCTCACCGGCTGATATACTTGTTATTTTTTAAAGTGGACGGGTAAGCCAGAGAAAGGCCTCGGTCAGATGACCAAAAGGCCGAGTGGCGAGTCATCATATGACAGACCAGCGTTACGAAACAATTGTCTTGTTTTCTGACGAATCTTAACTAACCTAACCAGTAGATGTAGTCCGCTCAAAGGCTCTCACGGCCTACCCTGGTACCAGGCATCTCTGTTGACTGCTTGGCCAACGAGGCTGTTACTGCTGGCGTCCATACATCCATCACAGCCTGGTTCATCTACCACACTGCGAACATAGTGATCCAGTTTCCTACTGAATATTTCATACTTGTTTTGGTTATGTATCCCATCCTCAGCTGTCCACTGGGTCTACCTTTTATTTGCTTTCATATCTGTGACTCCAACATGTTAGGGCAGTGTGCACACATGGACTAGGCTTTACACTATCTTCCATGTACATTATATCACACATCTCTCGCCTTCTCTTTATAGAGCACTGAGACTTATTATTTTTTCTTAAGATACAATGCTGATACGAACTTCTGCATAACAGTTGTTCTTGTAAAGTAAAAATGTAGAAATGTCGTATAACAAGATCACCAAAGGAAAAGGACAACCTCCAGAAATCGCCAATTAGCAAAAAAAAAAAAGTAAATAATTTAAATAAATGTAAACTTGGCTATCGTACTAAAAGATCCATATAAATAGCAATATATCGTCAGCGGAGTGCTAGCGTGAGCTTTCTATTTTTTTATCCAAATTTTCCTGGCAAACATTCATTATTCCTTCCAATGTTACCTGTCAGTGGTTACCTGTCAGTGGTTACCTGTCAGTGGTTACCTGTCAGTGGTTACCTGTCAGTGGTTCTGAGGTTTATGTTTCCTGCGGCCTTGTCTCAGACCAGGTCTCCTTGGTTGGAAACGAAATGTTACAGGATTAAAAATTAAGAAGTACACAGGAAAGTAAAGGTATATGTATATTGATTATAAGTAGAAGTTAGTAAGATTTACCTGTCATCTTAAGTATTCATGAGATAGGAAGAAAAAATTAGCAATCCTGACAGTGAAAAAAAAAACAAGTTTCCATTTTATGCTGACTTGACAGGACGGTAGTACTTCCCTGGATGGTGCCAAGGATCTACCACCTGTGGATGGTGCCAAGGATCCACCACCTGTGGATGGGTGCCAAGGATCCACCACCTGTGGATGGTGCCAAGGATCCACCACCTGTGGATGGGTGCCAAGGATCCACCACCTGTGGATGGGTGCCAAGGATCCACCACCTGTGGATGGGTGCCAAGGATCCACCACCTGTGGATGGTGCCAAGGCTCCACCACCTGTGGATGGGTGCCAAGGATCCACCACCTGTGGATGGTGCCAAGGATCCACCACCTGTGGATGGTGCCAAGGATCCACCACCTGTGGATGGTGCCAAGGATCCACCACCTGTGGATGGTGCCAAGAATCCACCACCTGTGGATGGTGCCAAGGATCCACCACTTGAAGGCAGTTGCAGAAAAATCTCGACCTGAATTAACTACCCTCCATGTGACTTTTTTGCTACAATAAAACATGACTTACCTGGTTGCTGTGGTGGTCAATGAAGGGTTGGTTGTTGTTTTGGTTGACCAACTTCTTGGGGTACCCATGGTTACTGTTGGGAGACTCTTTCCTGAAGAACCTCATGTTGGCGTTCAACAGAGTCTCAATAGCTTTATGGGTAGCCAGGTTGACCCACTTAAGTGACTTGCCTAAAAAATGTTTGGCCTATAGCTAGCCTGGTCAATGGAACAGTTTGCAAAGTCCATATTCAGAGCTTAAGTGCATTCAAACGGACTCATTATATTAACATTCTTCAACATATTATACTGTCCACTTAGTCACATCTGTATTTTTTATATTTTATTTTCAAATTCATGTGTGGAATTACTACAAACTTTCCTTTTTCGTGGCCAAAAATAAGTTTTCCAACTTGTGTTTCAATGAATCACCACTAAACACGCGCTCTCTGCACTCCTGAAACACACAAGTCCATAACAGTTATAATGCGAGAAAACACTATATACATAAAACACTATATACATAAAACACTAAATATATACTATATAAATAAAACTTGTTTAAATTCACATACGAACCATGAAAATTTTAAATATATTTTCCTTAAACGCAAAATCTAATAAAAAAAAATGTACGAAGTAATAAATATTGAAGCAGCAGCAGCATAGCAAATGTAAACTGACGGGAAATTGTGAAATATAGAAGTGACAGTTCCTTCCCTTGTAGGAGGACTGATCAGTGCATGTTGAACTGTTGACTCACCACTCACTCACCTGCATGACAAGTGCTGCACCTTTGTGGTAACACTCACTCACCTGCATGACAAGTGTTGCACCTTTGTGGTAACACTCACTCACCTGCATGACAAGTGCTGCACCTTTGTGGTAACACTCACTCACCTGCATGACAGGTGTTGCAGCTTTGTGGTAACACTCACTCACCTGCATGACAGGTGTTGCAGCTTTGTGGTAACACTCACTCACCTGCATGACAGGTGTTGCAGCTTTGTGGTAACACTCACTCACCTGCATGACAGGTGCTGCAGCTTTGTGGTAACACTCACTCACCTGCATGACAGGTGTTGCAGCTTTGTGGTAACACTCACTCACCTGCATGACAGGTGTTGCAGCTTTGTGGTAACACTCACTCACCTGCATGACAGGTGTTGCAGCTTTGTGGTAACACTCACTCACCTGCATGACAAGTGTTGCAGCTTTGTGGTAACACTCACTCACCTGCATGACAGGTGTTGCAGCTTTGTGGTAACACTCACTCACCTGCATGACAGGTGTTGCAGCTTTGTGGTAACACTCACTCACCTGCATGACAGGTGTTGCAGCTTTGTGGTAACACTCACTCACCTGCATGACAGGTGTTGCAGCTTTGTGGTAACACTCACTCACCTGCATGACAGGTGCTGCAGCTTTGTGGTAAAACTCACCTTTACACCTGCTCACTAATATTTATGCATGACCAGCATGATCAAAACAAGTTTGTGCATAAACTCAAACCTTTAAATGTATGTGAGCAACCATACCCATCCTTTAAATGTATGTGAGCAACCATACCCATCCTTTAAATGTATGTGAGCAACCATACCCATCCTTTAAATGTATGTGAGCAACCATACCCATCCTTTAAATGTATGTGAGCAACCATACCCATCCTTTAAATGTATGTGAGCAACCATACTCATCCTTTAAATGTATGTGAGCAACCATACCCATCCTTTAAATGTATGTGAGCAACCATACCCATCCTTTAAATGTATGTGAGCAACCATACCCATCCTTTAAATGTATGTGAGCAACCATACTCATCCTTTAAATGTATGTGAGCAACCATACCCATCCTTTAAATGTATGTGAGCAACCATACCCATCCTTTAAATGTATGTGAGCAACCATACCCATCCTTTAAATGTATGTGAGCAACCATACTCATCCTTTAAATGTATGTGAGCAACCATACCCATCCTTTAAATGTATGTGAGCAACCATACCCATCCTTTAAATGTATGTGAGCAACCATACTCATCCTTTAAATGTATGTGAGCAACCATACCCATCCTTTAAATGTATGTGAGCAACCATACCCATCCTTTAAATGTATGTGAGCAACCATACCATCCTTTAAATGTATGTGAGCAACCATACTCATCCTTTAAATGTATGTGAGCAACCATACTCATCCTTTAAATGTATGTGAGCAACCATACTCATCCTTTAAATGTATGTGAGCAACCATACTCATCCTTTAAATGTATGTGAGCAACCATACTCATCCTTTAAATGTATGTGAGCAACCATACTCATCCTTTAAATGTATGTGAGCAACCATACTCATCCTTTAAATGTATGTGAGCAACCATACTCATCCTTTAAATGTATGTGAGCAACCATACTCATCCTTTAAATGTTTACGAAACTATTGTATATTAATATAGGATGCAGAGATACAGACAATACTAAGAGTGCGTCTGGTGCCATATTGGGCTATGATACAATCATGACGTAGAACTGACGTAGTCATGACGTTAACTGACGTAGACATGACGCGGACTAGCATAATAGAAGTGCATTAGAATGCGAGGGAATGACTAGGCAACCTTCGTTGCAGCCACTTAATTCTTTTTAACAATACCCACTTTTAATACGAGTGTTATTTAAAGATAAGTAAAAAAAAAACACTGTAAAAAAAATAAGAAAAAATATAGTGTCCACAATAGAGTAGTTATAGGGACAGCAAGCTAAGTCTTATAACATTATACCTGGCCAGTAGAGGCCGTGGGGCGGAGGCATGAAAGGGTAACACTGGTAGAAACACGAAACATTTGTGGTCCTTCATGAGGAAAGTAAGCAAGTGCTTGATCATCCAGGTTGTGATAGCTATGTGGGTTGCGTGCAGCAATAGCCTAGCAGATCCTAGCTAATATGGCGGTAACCGGATAAACCTGACTCGGTCTGTATACGGAATTGTTAATGGAAAGTAATAGATGAGTGTAATACAATGATTATTGAAGTTACTGGTTGAAGTCGACACAAATGGATGATTCCTGTAAGACTTTACAAGTGCAGAGAGGTCGGTGACACCACCACCTCCGTCGATGATGCCTAGAAGTGATCCAGCATCCCACACCCAGGTGACACCACCACCTCCGTCGATGATGCCTAGAAGTGATCCAGCATCCCACACCCAGGTGACACCACCACCTCCGTCGATGATGCCTAGAAGTGATCCAGCTTCCCACACCCAGGTGACACCACCACCACCGTCGAAGATGCCTAGAAGTGATCCAGCATCCCACACCCAGGTGACACCACCACCTCCGTCGATGATGCCTAGAAGTGATCCAGCTTCCCACACCCAGGTGACACCACCACCACCGTCGATGATGCCTAGAAGTGATCCAGCATCCCACACCCAGGTGACACCACCACCACCGTCGATGATGCCTAGAAGTGATCCAGCATCCCACACCCAGGTGACACCACCACCTCCGTCGATGATGCCTAGAAGTGATCCAGCTTCCCACACCCAGGTGACACCACCACCACCGTCGATGATGCCTAGAAGTGATCCAGCATCCCACACCCAGGTGACACCACCACCTCCGTCGATGATGTCTAGAAGTGATCCAGCATCCCACACCCAGGTGACACCACGACCTCCGTCGATGATGCCTAGAAGTGATCCAGCATCCCACACCCAGGTGACACCACCACCTCCGTCGATGATGCCTAGAAGTGATCCAGCATCCCACACCCAGGTGACACCACCACCTCCGTCGATGATGCCTAGAATTGATCCAGCTTCCCACACCCAGGTGACACCACCACCTCCGTCGATGATGCCTAGAAGTGATCCAGCATCCCACACCCAGGTGACACCACCACCTCAGTCGATGATGCCTAGAAGTGATCCAGCTTCCCACACCCAGGTGACACCACCACCTCCGTCGATGAAGCCTAGAAGTGATCCAGCTTCCCACACCCAGGTGACACCACCACCTCCGTCGATGATGCCTAGAAGTGATCCAGCATCCCACACCCAGGTGACACCACCACCTCCGTCGATGATGCCTAGAAGTGATCCAGCATCCCACACCTAGGTGACACCACCACCTCCGTCGATGATGCCTAGAAGTGATCCAGCATCCCACACCAAGGTGACACCACCACCACCGTCGATGATGCCTAGAAGTGATCCAGCATCCCACACCCAGGTGACACCACCACCTCCGTCGATGATGCCTAGAAGTGATCCAGCATCCCACACCCAGGTAACACCACCACCACCGTCGATGATGCCTAGAAGTGATCCAGCATCCACACCCCAGGTGACACCACCACCACCGTCGATGATGCCTAGAAGTGATCCAGCTTCCCACACCCAGGTGACACCACCACCTCCGTCGATGATGCCTAGAAGTGATCCAGCATCCCACACCCAGGTGACACCACCACCTCCGTCGATGATGCCTAGAAGTGATCCAGCATCCCACACCCAGGTGACACCACCACCTCCGTCGATGATGCCTAGAAGTGATCCAGCATCCCACACCCAGGTGACACCACCACCTCCGTCGATGATGCCTAGAAGTGATCCAGCATCCCACACCCAGGTGACACCACCACCTCCGTCGATGATGCCTAGAAGTGATCCAGCATCCCACACCCAGGTGACACCACCACCTCCGTCCATGATGCCTAGAAGTGATCCAGCTTCCCACACTCAGGTGACACCACCACCTCCGTCGATGATGCCTAGAAGTGATCCAGCATCCCACACCCAGGTGACACCACCACCACCGTCGATGATGCCTAGAAGTGATCCAGCATCCCACACCCAGGTGACACCACCACCTCCGTCGATGATGCCTAGAAGTGATCCAGCATCCCACACCCAGGTGACACCACCACCTCCGTCGATGATGCCTAGAAGTGATCCAGCATCCCACACCCAGGTGACACCACCACCTCAGTCGATGATGCCTAGAAGTGATCCAGCATCCCACACCCAGGTGACACCACCACCTCCGTCGATGATGCCTAGAAGTGATCCAGCATCCCACACCCAGGTGACACCACCACCTCCGTCGATGATGCCTAGAAGTGATCCAGCATCCCACACCCAGGTGACACCTTGTGCCACAACAATAACTCTTGGCTCTTCACATACATGCAGTGTTATTTATTTAAAAGGACATCATTGTATGAGTGTCCTACTAGGCAGTATAAATTTGTCTTAAGTATATCACTACGTATTTATGGACTATGCTACTTATTTAAAGATCAGTCAGAATCTACATATACACAATTTTAAATGTACTAGCACCTAGTTACTAGCACCTAGTTACTAGCACCTAGGTGTACTAGCACCACGTTACTAGCAACGCTAGTATCACATCAGCACCTAGTGACTAGCACAGTTACAGTACATGAATACGTAGGTTATAAGTACTTTGTACAGTCCATCGACCCACACGTCCAGGGACCCACCACGTCGACTGTGCCAATGTCCAGCTTCACAGCACCACCACGTCAGTCCACACACGTCAAGCTGCGCCACCACCACGTCAAGCTGCGCCACCACCACGTCAAGCTGCGCCACCACCACGTCCAAGCTGCGCCACCACCACGTCAAAGCTACGCCACCCACCACGTCAACTACGCATAACCCACCACGTCTAAGCTCGTCACCACCACGTCAAGCTCGCCACCCACCACGTCAAGCTGCGTCACACCACGTCAAGCTGCAACAGTCCAGTGCCACCACCGTCAAGTACTGCCACCCACCACGTCCAGCTACGCCACCACCACGTTCCACTACGCACCCACCACGTCCAAGCTACGCCACCACCACGTCAAGCTACGCCACCACCACGTCAAGCTACGCCACCCACCACGTCCAAGCTACGCCACCCACCACGTCCAAGCTCGCGCACCCACCTACGTAAGCTCGCCACCATTCGTCAAGCTTCGCTCTACTTCCACGTCCAAGTGCGCACCCACCACGTCAGCTGTCGCCACCACCACGTCCAAGCTTGCGCCACCACCACGTCTAGCTGGCCACCACCACGTCAAGCTGCGCACCACCACGTCCAGCACGCTCATCCCACCACAGTCCAAGCTGCGCCACCCACCACGTCCAAGCTGCGCCACCCACCACGTCCAAGCTGCGCCACCCACCACGTCCAAGCTGCGCCACCCACCACGTCCAAGCTGCGCCACCCACCACGTCCAAGCTACGCCACCCACCACGTCCAAGCTACGCCACCCACCACGTCCAAGCTACGCCACCCACCACGTCCAAGCTACGCCACCCACCACGTCCAAGCTACGCCACCCACCACGTCCAAGCTACGCCACCCACCACGTCCAAGCTACGCCACCCACCTTATAACATCGCCTCAATTTTTCGTCTCCTTCCTTACTACATTCACCCTTGATGGGTTTCGCGAGTTTTTCTTCTCTTTCAGCCCGGCCCTGGGCCAGGTTTGTCTGGTGCTTGTTTGGTCAACTTGGCTGTTGTTGCTGGCGGCCCGCTGGCCCACGTATCCATCACAGCCTGATTAATCCGGTACCTGACGGAGGAAATTGTCTAGTTTTCCCTTGAAGACTTCTACACTTGTTCCAGCAGTTTCTGACATCTTCTGGCAAGATGTTAAAAACGTCTGGGACCAAGTATGTTGACACAGCTCTCTTACTATGCCCACGGCACCCTGACCTTTCACTGGGTTTATTCTACACATTCTCCCTTCTCTCTCACCCCAATAATTTAATTATTTTTAGTGCTTGAACGGCTCTATACGGGCCGTAAATGACCTCTGAATCCCTTCCAGCACTGATCTCTCTCTTGCCTGAATGGAGACGTCAGTACTGACCAGTATTCCAAGCGAGACTGTATAAGCAATTTGAAGTGTTACCATTGGCATTGTTTAGATTGTCCTGAAAGTCCTAATTATCTATCCTGTCATTTTCTTGGCCGTCGTGACATTTGCCTTATTGTGTTCTTTATAAGGTCAGCTGACATTATTACACCCAGATCCTTCACATTTGGTGTTCCTCTTATGTTTTATATTGTGTCCCTTTTGATTTCATTCTTTCCATATCTTTCCAGTGAAAGTCATGTTACTTTCCACTGCCTACCGAAAGTCTTTGCCTATATTTCCTTGGCACCTTTCAGTGTCTTCTACTGAAGTGATTTTCATGTGTATTTTGGTGTTATCTGCGAATGATACAAAAAATGTGACGAGTGGTTTTATCTATGTGAATAAGAATAAAACCGACAGGATTGTACTGACTGACTTAGCTTATTACTTTGTTAATGCTGAATTTTGCTCCATTTGCCACCACTCTGTGTTCCATCTGTCAGAAGTTGAATATCCATTTGTCTACTTTCCCGCTTATACATATCGTCCTTATTTTGTGTGCTGTCACCCCATGATCGCACCTCTCGAAAGCCTTTGCGAAATCATTGTATACCACATCTACTTTTTGGTTTTCTTCCAACGCCTAAATAATTCTGTCACAGTGGATTACTAGCTAAGATAAAAACCATTTGTACTTTGGCGTCTCGTTATCATTTTGATTTTTTTTTTTATGTTAAGGCTACTGATCAGTAATGTTTGGCCTTGTACTGCCTCCTTTATGCAAAGGAGCTATGTCCGCTCCCTAAGTTCCCTAGGATTTCACCTATGTCTTAGCTCTTTCTCCAAAGGATAGCGAGTGCTCGTGCTAGTGGTATTCTGCACTTTATGAATAAGGAATTCCATTAATTCGGTGCAGGTGCTGCATGGGTGGGCAAGTTTTCCAATTCATTTTTCAAATTCTGTGGGATACTGCTTATGTTAGATACATGATCTGTGTGGCCTGGGATAATGATTTTTTTGTTTATGTATTGTCCGCCCTGATTTCCTTTAGTGAATTGCTGAACATTGATTCATTTCGGTCTTTTTGAATTTCGTTAGTTTCTTCGTCACTGTCAGTGTAAGAACCTCCTGTGATCAATGGTGCAATGTTGTAGGTAGTTGCTTGCAATGCAATGTTGTAGGTAGTTGCTTGCAATGCAATGTTGTAGGTAGTTGCTTGCAATGCAATGTTGTAGGTAGTTGCTTGCAATGCAATGTTGTAGGTAGTTGCTTGCAATGCAATGTTGTAGGTAGTTGCTTGCAATGCAATGTTGTAGGTAGTTGCTTGCAATGCAATGTTGTAGGTAGTTGCTTGAAATGCAATGTTGTAGGTAGTTGCTTGCAATGCAATGTTGTAGGTAGTTGCTTGCAATGCAATGTTGTAGGTAGTTGCTTGCAATATACCTTTGAGGTGTTTGTCTGGTACGACACATTTTTCTTCTGTGTAATCTTCCTACACACATTATCTTAACATATTCCTGTACATTCTTTTACGTTCTCTTTTTTTATATATGATCATTCAGGTTTTTCTCGGCAGTACATATTTAATGCAAACTTTGTTGCTTCTGTATTCAACTTTTGCAAACACTGGTACGGGTTTAGGGTGTTCTTCATGACTGTTTACCAGGGTACAACACTGGTAAGTGTTTAGGGTGTTCTTCATGACTGTTTACCAGGGTACAACACTGGTAAGGGTTTAGGGTGTTCTTCATGACTGTTTACCAGGGTACAACACTGGTAAGGGTTTATGGTGTTCTTCATGACTGTTTACCAGGGTACAACACTGGTAAGGGTTTAGGGTGTTCTTCATGACTGTTTACCAGGGTACAACACTGGTAAGGGTTTAGGGTGTTCTTCATGACTGTTTACCAGGGTACAACACTGGTAAGGGTTTAGGTGTTCTTCATGACTGTTTACCAGGGTACAACACTGGTAAGGGTTTAGGTGTTCTTCATGACTGTTTACCAGGGTACAACACTGGTAAGGGTTTAGGGTGTTCTTCATGACTGTTTACCAGGGTACAACACTGGTAAGGGTTTAGGGTGTTCTTCATGACTGTTTACCAGGGTACAACACTGGTAAGGGTTTAGGGTGTTCTTCATGACTGTTTACCAGGGTACAACACTGGTAAGGGTTTAGGGTGTTCTTCATGACTGTTTACCAGGGTACAACACTGATAAGGGTTTAGGGTGTTCTTCATGACTGTTTACTAGGGTACAACACTGGTAAGGGTTTAGGTGTTCTTCATGACTGTTTACCAGGGTACAACACTGGTAAGGGTTTAGGTGTTCTTCATGACTGTTTACCAGGGTACAACACTGAGTAAGGGTTTAGGGTGTTCTTCATGACTGCTTACTAGGGTACAACACTGGTAAGGGTTTAGGGTGTTCTTCATGACTGTTTACCAGGGTACAACACTGGTAAGGGTTTAGGTGTTCTTCATGACTGTTTACCAGGGTACAACACTGGTAAGGGTTTAGGGTGTTCTTCATGACTGTTTACCAGGGTACAACACTGGTAAGGGTTTAGGGTGTTCTTCATGACTGTTTACCAGGGTAAACACTGGTAAGGTTTAGGTGTTCTTCATGACTGTTTACCAGGGTACAACACTGGTAAGGGTTTAGGTGTTCTCATGACTGTTTACCAGGGTACAACACTGGTAAGGGTTTAGGTGTTCTTCATGACTGTTTACCAGGGTACAACACTGGTAAGGGTTTAGGTGTTCTTCATGACTGTTTACCAGGGTACAACACTGGTAAGGGTTTAGGGTGTTCTTCATGACTGTTTACCAGGGTACAACACTGGTAAGGGTTTAGGTGTTCTTCATGACTGTTTACCAGGGTACAACACTGGTAAGGGTTTAGGTGTTCTTCATGACTGTTTATCAGGGTACAACACTGGTAAGGGTTTAGGGTGTTCTTCATGACTGTTTACCAGGGTACAACACTGGTAAGGGTTTAGGTGTTCTTCATGACTGTTTACCAGGGTACAACACTGGTAAGGGTTTAGGTGTTCTTCATGACTGTTTACCAGGGTACAACACTGGTAAGGGTTTAGGTGTTCTTCATGACTGTTTACCAGGGTACAACACTGGTAAGGGTTTAGGGTGTTCTTCATGACTGTTTACCAGGGTACAACACTGGTAAGGGTTTAGGGTGTTCTTCATGACTGTTTACCAGGGTACAACACTGGTAAGGGTTTAGGGTGTTCTTCATGACTGTTTACCAGGGTACAACACTGGTAAGGGTTTAGGTGTTCTTCATGACTGTTTACCAGGGTACAACACTGGTAAGGGTTTAGGTGTTCTTCATGACTGTTTACCAGGGTACAACACTGGTAAGGGTTTAGGGTGTTCTTCATGACTGTTTACCAGGGTACAACACTGGTAAGGGTTTAGGTGTTCTTTCATGAGCCTGATTTACCAGGGTACAACACTGGTAAGGGTTTAGGTGTTCTTCATGACTATTTACCAGGGTACAACACTGGTAAGGGTTTAGGGTGTTCTTCATGACTATTTACCAGGGTACGTCTCATATTCTTTGTTAATTTTGTCTCAAGTCAATTTTCAGATTGTTGAAGTTAAATTTGTTGAACATGTCTTGTGGTACATTATGACTGGAGCTTTGCACCCGTGAATCCCAACTTGTTTGTACCTCTATAATGTGATCAGATAATACTGTTTTTGTGATTATATTTTTGTTGTTCGTGAGGGTTAAATCTAGTGCATTTTCATTTCTAGTGAGCTCAGTTATCTGTTGACTCAAAGAAAAAGTTTTCACAAAGTCCGGTTAGCTCTCTGGTGTGTAGCTGTTGGGCTAGCTTGCTTCCAGGCAATATTTCTGATACATTGCTGTGATTTACCATTATCCATTTCATATCTGAGAGCTTGAAATCTCTTAGGATAATATTCAGTACTAGATTTTCATGGCTTACAAGACAGCTATCTTGCTCAGCCGATGTTGACGGTGGTTTATATACAATGGTAATTACTAGACTCCTATTTTCCACTTCAGTACCTACAACTTGTACTGCAGCATTTGGTGAATTCAACAGTTTTGTACAGAAAAACGTGTGTGCCACCGTTCGCCCTCATGGCGTCTTTATTCTGTCTTGTAGTTGTAAACTGTGTAGCTCAACTAGACATACTAGCACCCACCATTATCTGCTTTGTCTCTAAACGCAACGTACAATTTAGAACGTCCTTACACCATGATGCTCAAACCTTAAGGGGCACATAAGTACACAACTGTCCTCAAAGATTTGTTAAGTTATACCATGAATTAAGGAAAGACCCTAAACTTCACCTTACGAAACAGACGAAGCAAATACGATATTATTATTATAATCAAAAAGAAGGGCTAAACCACAGGGGTCATACAGCAGGGTAGCAAATAGGATAGTAATTATGAACAAGGTAGATTATAGTGGAAAAATGAAAATGTTATTAGACGACAGGGGAACTTACGTGCCTCTTAAGCCCCGTAGTACCGGGGTACTTACGTGCCTCTTAAGCCCCGTAGTACCGGGGTACTTACGTGCCTCTTAAGCCCCGTAGTACCGGGGTACTTACGTGCCTCTTAAGCCCCGTAGTACCGGGGTACTTACGTGCCTCTTAAGCCCCGTAGTACCGGGGTACTTACGTGCTCTTCTTCCCCGTAGTACCGGGGTACTTACGTGCTCTTCTTCCCCGTAGTACCGGGGTACTTACGTGCCTCTTAAGCCCCGTAGTACCGGGGTACTTACGTGCCTCTTAAGCCCGTAGTACCGGGGTACTTACGTGCCTCTTAAGCCCCGTAGTACCGGGGTACTTACGTGCCTCTTAAGCCCGTAGTACCGGGGTACTTACGTGCATCTTAAGCCCCGTAGTACCGGGGTACTTACGTGCCTCTTAAGCCCCGTAGTACCGGGGTACTTACGTGCTTCTTAAGCCCCGTAGTACCGGGGTACTTACGTGCCTCTTAAGCCCCGTAGTACCGGGGTACTTACGTGCCTCTTAAGCCCCGTAGTACCGGGGTACTTACGTGCCTCTTAAGCCCCGTAGTACCGGGGTACTTACGTGCCTCTTAAGCCCCGTAGTACCCACGCTAAAAACTGGGGAAGAGGATTCACTTATTTTTTTTTAATTTACTCATGTTTAAAATTTAAAGCTTCACTATTCCTAACTATAATTTACCTAGAAGTGGCCAATTTTAAATCCTTCTCTTAACTAGCATTAATAATATTCATACTAGACATGTTTGATAGCAGAAACTTTGAAACAAAGCACTACTCCAGCACAAACCTAGCACTAGTCTAGTACTAACCTAGCACTAATCTAGCACAAACCTAGCTCTAGTCTAGCACAAACTTACAATTAGTCCAGCACTATCCTAGGCACTATTCTACCACAAATTTAGTATTGTTCTAGCACAACCCTAGCATTAATTTAGCATAAACCTAGTGTTAGTCTGGTACAAACCTAGCACTAGTCTAGCACAAACTAAGCACTACTATAGCACAAACTTATCGCTAGTCTAGGACAAACCTAGTACTAGTGTAGCACTACCACTAGTCTAGCATAAACCTACCACTAGTTCAGTACCAACCTAGCACTAGTATATCAATAAGTTACCATTCACTAGTCTAATACAAACCTAGTACTAATCTAGCACAAACGTAGCACTAGTATAGCACAACCCTAGTACTAGTCTAGCACAAACCTAGCACTAGTATAGCGCAAACCTAGTACTATTCTAGCACAAACCTAGTACTAGTCTAGCACAAACCTAGTACTAGTCTAGCACAGTTACCACTAGTTTATCACAAACTATGCACTCTTTCAGGGGAAACCTAGCACTATTCTAGCATAAATCTAGCTCAAAGATAGTACTGGTCTAGCTTAAAGCTAGTACTTGTCTAGCACATAACTAGTACTAGTCTACTACAAACCCAGAACTATCTACCTGGAGGATATTCCGGGGATCAACGCCCCCGCGGTCTGGTCCACGACCAGACCTCCCGGTGGATCAGAGCCTGATCAACCAGGTTGGTACTGCAGGCCGCATGCAGTCCAAACATGCAGTCCAACATACGAACCACAGCCCGGCTGATCCGGCACCGACTTTAAGTATCTGTCCAGCTCCCTCTTGAAGGCAGCTAGGGGCCTATTGGTAATTTCCCTTATGCCTGCTGGAAGGCTGTTGAACAGTCTTGGGCCCCGGACACTTATGGAGTTTTTTTCTTAGTGTACCAATGGCGCCCTTACTTTTCACTGGGGGTATTTTGCACCGCCTACCCAGTCTTTTGCTTTCTTAGGGAATGATTTCCGTGTGCAGATTAGGGACTATTCCTTCTAGGATTTTCCAAGCGTAGATTATATATCTCTCTCGCCTGCGTTCCAGTGAGTACAAGTCAAGTGCTTCCAAGCGTTCCCAGTAGTTAAGGTGTTTGATGGAACTTGTATGTGCAGTAAAGGTTCTCTGTACATTCTCTAGATCTGCAATTTCACCTGCTTTGAAAGGAGATGTTAATGTACAGCAATATTCCAGCCTAGAGAAAACAAGTGATTAAAAAAGGATCCTCACTGGCTTGGCATCTCTTGTTTTGAACGTTCTCATTATCCATCCTATCATTTTCTTCGCATATGTGATAGTGACACTGTTGTGAGCTTTTTAACTAGTTCAGCACAAATCTAGCACATTTCATTTTAATGAAGGAGAAGTGCTAAATCTATAGGGAATGGAAGGCATTTAGGTTTGCTCCAAGGGGAGGATAAGTCCAAACACATGGTGTCAGCATATTATGTTGACATTCTTAAGAGTGTATACTGATTTCGTAGTCGCGTTGCCTTATCTCTGAGAGAGAATTATTATCATGAGTCAGCTATGATGGCGGTGAGGGAGGACAGTAACAGCCTCTTAGGAGCATTAATGAGGGTGTTTATATACTGGATATTCCCATTCCCCTTCCCCCGTTTCTCACACCATCAGCATTTAGTATCACCACCACCACTATCGTCGCCTACTTTCATTACAAATAATTTACATTGGTTGAGTATAATAGGTTCTATTTAGTATACATAACATATTATGTATCCCCATACCGTCTGTGTGCCCTCAGAACACATTTCCAAATTTACACTACTGTTTTTAAGACCATTTGTAGATTTTCATAAAAAAAATAACAGTAGTATACATAAACTATTAATCAGAGAGTATGTCCCTCGAAATAAAGACGCTGAAAATATTACGAATTACAAATTATGTATTACGAAAACCTAATAACAAAACACTTGGCAGGTTAGTAATGTGTCTTGGTTATGGTGGAGATGCCGTCTCTGCACTTCTACATTGCCTATTTTTATCTGCTTAATATATTTATCAATTAACTTTTGTGTGTTTTAGATTACATCCAATGAACTCGACAGAAAAATATAATACCCACTTCTGTTTACGTCGTGCATTTTAGCTTAAATATAATAATAAGAGTGATGTAATCTGAGGTTTGTGTGTGCTGCAACTAAACCCACAACGCAAACTGTTTAATATATAAACACACGTTTAAAGTTAAACCAGGTATCTCCAGTATCTACCATATACTATTCATTCACAAGGAAGCGATAAACATGCAGGGTAGGTAATCAGGTTTGATCTGAGGGAAAGATAGCTCCCAACTCCTTGAATAAATAGCCATTCAACATCAAAGTCCCCCTCTTGAAGGAATTATAGGCTACATCCTTTATCCTTAGTAACTCGACGCCTGTGATGGTATAGGTTGTTTAGACTGCTAAAACTAGGTTATGCTTGCCCAATTATTCTGCTACAACTATTAATTAAATTTACCTTCATGAAGAGAGCGAAATGAACAATGATTTTTTTTTAACGTTTATAAGTGATTTGTTTTACTCAAAAATTTGATATACATATTATTTTACATAAAAGATATAATATTCGATATAGATAATGCAAATTGTGATACACAAAAGCCTGCTGGCTCTAGTTCAAGAGTATAATTAAAGCCTATGTGGAAACAAAGGTATGACATCAAGTGTTCTCCATAATGTGCCACACACAAGTGAGCAACCACCCGGCACTGATTATCATAACATTCAAGGAAGGGCTAAATGTGTGGCTTGAATACGTGTACATTATATGCTGAAGTTGAGTAAGTAGAGACCCAGATGTTGTCATTTGAAGTTATAACGGGATGAGCCACATGAGAGAGGACAATGAAGTCACCTCGTGAAGCAATATCAAACAGTAAAAGGTTGGCATAACAGCCAACGCTTTCAAAACTACCAGACAAAAATATCATTCGTCTCGTGGTTGGCAGCTTCACTTCCTCTCAGGATATTCTGTGATAAAAAAAAATATCTGAAGGATTGCTGCAGACTACAGTGGATATAAGAAGCGTCATGTCAAGCTCACAATCCATCAATGAGTGCTTGCTTTAAGCTAGCTCTCCAGCACAAATTTCCCCTTTCATTGCTTGTTTCTGGGGATCAGTGTTGCTTTGTAGCAACGGCCTCAACAGCGCAGCATTCCAAGTTCCTATTCTTTTCTCTTTCTCTTATACTAGTTAGGCCTACTCAAGGACATATCTCTGTGCTCCTGGCACCAAAAATTACTAACTCCATCCTATGGTTATCTACTAACATATCTAGCACTTCAGAGTTTCAAGCAACCTGCGGGATCATGACCACAGCTAACCTCAACATATACTGTAAATGGTCGTTTGTGACAATGTCCCACGGAGTAATGACACTGCCTCACAAATTACCATACACGAGGGCACTATAATGACACCAGATATTTATACCAAGTGTGACACGTCTGATGCCGTCAAGGTTGTACTTGCAGATACAATGACAAGTCTCAAGCACTAGAAAACTAAGACTTGTTATATTCATGGTGAGCGCTTAACCCCTAAGGGTTTAGCGCCTGAGGAACGGGATGGAGTCAGGTTTGATCACAGAAAGGGAAGGAGAGCTTCAATTCCTTCTTGGATCAAGAGCTCTTCATCAGCAACAAGAGCCTCAGCCGCTCTTCAAGTGAGCCTACATTACAATAACAGCGTCAACCTGACCACTTCACCAGCCGAATACTATTGAATTACTGTGAAGCGCTAAATTCGTATGGGTTATTCAACACACGGAGTTATAAAGGCTCGAGCTTCCGTACATTAATAGAGTGCCAGACACTACTTAACTTTAAATAAGAAGCGAACATTTCATTTGACCGTAACGACATACTACTAACTTCAGCTATCTTAGCTTCTCCAAAGATGGGAGGGAAGTGCGTGTGTTAGTTACCATTTTGTCCTAGGCACATGTCGATTTGACACTAGGCCTGTTGTATGTATGTGTGTGTTTGTGTGTGTGTGTGTAAGGAAACACTTCGAAATGTTTCTGCCCCACCGGGAATAGAACCCGGCCCCTCCGTGCGTGAAGCAAGAGCTTTACCACTAGGCCACCGGGGGTGTGTGTGTGTGTGTGTGTGTGTGTGTGTGTTAGTTACCATTTTGTCCTAGGCACCATGTCTATTAGACACTAGGCCTGTTGTATGTATGTGTGTGTGTGTAACGAAACACTTCGAAATGTTTCGGCCCCGCCGGGAATTGAACCCGGGCCTTCTGTGCGTGAAGCAAGAGCGCTAGCCACCGTGCCATCGGGGCGTGTGTGTGTGTTAGTTAGTTACCATTTTGTCCTAGGCACATGTCGATTTGACACTAGGCCTGTTGTATGTATGTGTGTGTGTAAGGAAACACTTCGAAATGTTTCCGCCCCGCCGGGAATTGAACCCGGGCCCTCCGTACATCAGGCGAGTCATAGCTCCTGGCCCCGCCTCTTCACTGGCCGCTACTGGGTCACTCTCCCTGCGCCATGAGCTTTATCATACCTCTTAAAAGCTATGAATGGAACCTGCCTCCACTACATCGCTTCCCAAACTATTCCACTTCCCGACCACTCTGTGACTGAAGAAATACTTCCTAACATCCCTGTCATTCATCTGAGTCTTCAACTTCCAACTGAGTCCCCTTGTTGCTGTGTCCCATCTCTGGAACATTCTGTCTCTGTCAACCTTGTCAATTCCTTTCAGAATTTTATATGTCGTTATCATGTGTTCCCTATCTCTCCTGTCCTCCAGTGTCGTCAGGTCGATTTCCCTTAACCTCTCCTCGTAGGACATACCCCTTAGCTCCGGGCCTAGTCTTCTTGCAAACCTTTGCACTTTCTCTAGTTTCTTTACATGTTTCGCTAGGTGTGGGTTCCAAACTGGTGCTGCATACTCCAATATGGGCCTAACGTACACAGTGTACAGGGTCCTGAACGATTCCTTATTAAGATGTCGGAATGCTGTTCTTAGGTTTGCTAGGCGCCCATATGCTGCAGCAGTTATTTGGTTGATGTGCGCCTCATGTCAAGCCCTTGACAAAGCTCCTGGAGAGCGAAACGTTGCCACAATAAAATGTCACATTAGTTGCATTTGTGTTCTTTTACTTAACATATTGTCAGTAATTCTACCAATATTAATACATAGATGGGGTTGTAAGAGAAGTGAATGCTCGGGTGTTGGCAAGAGGTGTGGGGTTAAAAGATAAAGAATCTACCACAAAGTGGGAGTTGTCACAGTTGCTCTTTGCTGATGACACTGTGCTTTTGGGAGATTCTGAAGAGAAGTTGCAGAGGTTGGTGGATGAGTTTGGTAGGGTATGTAAAAGAAGAAAATTAAAAGTGAATATAGGAAAGAGTAAGGTGATGATGATTACAAAAAAA
>WNWK01005570.1:67500-118531 GCA_009830355.1 Cherax destructor
AACACTTGGTGCTTTAAGTTGCGATCATTTCAAGTGGAGTACACACTTGGTGCTTTAAGTTGCGATCATTTCAAGTGGAGTACACACTTGGTGCTTTAAGTTGCGATTATTTCAAGTGGAGTACACACTTGGTGCTTTAAGTTGCGATTATTTCAAGTGGAGTACACACTTGGTGCTTTAAGTTGCGATCATTTCAAGTGGAGTACACACTTGGTGCTTTAAGTTGCGATCATTTCAAGTGGAGTACACACTTGGTGCTTTAAGTTGCACACTCACGACTGCAACCCACTTTTACCCTTCACTTTTTACAGTCAAATTCTTGTGGTGAGATCTGGAGTGTCGCTGCGGCGTCACTGTTCAAGATGATGGTGTTGGGCTCGTAAGGGTTTATGATGAAGAACAGTGTGTATGCTGGCTACTTATCAACCACTATCTCAGTGGTAGAGTTTGACTTATAACCAAAGGAACACGGGATCGATTCAATGGCGAACGAGACGCATGGTCGAGTCTTAAATCTGCGGCCTTTTTCACACAGTAAATAAATTAGGTTCCTAAGTGTTAGTCAGTGGTTGTAGTTTACATGTTAGTGGAGGATCACGATTTAAATACGATATTCTCCTGTGTTGACTCATTAACCTGTGAAGTTCAGCGCAAAAAAGCGCTAAACATTACAGATTAACAATTTTCTCGGATTAAATAAATAATAATAATAATATCAAGATCCTCAACTTCTGCACCTCTGAGGTCTGAGTTAGAAGCACAGGTACCAGTACCGCACCTCACATGTCAACTGTTCATGAACAGTCATCGTTAAACAGTACGGAAGTTGTTTGAAAGCTTGCACATGTAGCTATATCACGTCATAAGAGCATAAAATGGAAGAACACTGCAGGAAAAGGCAGGTCCTTCTCAAACTCAACCATTCCCACCCACCTATTTGTCCAGCCTTTTCCCAAAGCTTCCTGAGAATTTGCTTCAATACGTCAGATACTAATCAACCTAAGCCCTTCTCACTTATATCTGTATGTAGATGAATGGTTCAGAGAACCACGATTCTTCTTTGTATGGACTGATGAAGCCACTGTGTGGCGAAATGTTTCCTCAATAAAGATACCCAAGTGTTGCATGTGTGTCTAATTTATCACTTATATCTGTCGGATCTCTTTTATAAAGCTTCCCTAGGTTTTAGCTTCTATTATCCTACTTGGCAGATTGTTCCAAGCATCGACAACTCTTGTTTGAAAACCAGTACTTACCTACGTCCTTTTTAAATCTAGTTGTTACTTGCTTTAATATCCTCAGTACTTCATTAATATCGCCTTTGTATAATCCCATCATCCACTTATATACGTCAATGACATCTCTCATTCTACTTCTCTCAAGAAAGTGAAGGTTCAAGGTTCTCTTAATCTACACTCATACGATACAATCCTTATACAGTGGATTAATTTTGTCATCTCTCTCTGTATGTTCTCCAATGCATTTATATTCATTCGGTAGTATGGCGACCAAAACTGAGCTGTAAAATATAAGAGAGGCCTTACTAGTGATGTATTGAGCTGTAAAATAACCTTTGGACTCCTGTTACTTATACTTCTTGATATAAATCAAAGTAATCTGTTAGCCATATTGCGCACATTTAGGCAAATTTCTGCTTACAATGACTCCCAGGTCATTTTTACATTCTGTATGGTCAAGCTCTACATTACCTAGTTTATAACTACTAAGGTTACCATAAGAACATAAGAAAGGAGGAAAACTGCAGCAGGTCTACGGGGCCACATTTGGTATTTTCATTCACAAGGATTTGGAGTTTACACTTGTCCACACTAAAATGCATCTGCCACTTTTCAGACCATGACATTGATTTGTGCAAATTCACCTGAAGTTCAATGGTATCCTCATAATCTATTAGCTGGTCTATTTTTATGTTATCAATGAATTTACTTGCGTCACTTGAAATTCCTTATCAAGGTCATTAAGAAGAACATAAGAAAGAAGGAACACTGCAGCAGGCCTACTGGCCCATGCGAGGCAGGTCCAAGTCTCCCGCCGGCTTAAGCCAATGCCCTGACCCAGCCAGGTCAGGTTACATTCACTTAAGGAAGGAGCACGGCATCTGACCTAGTAACACAAACTAGTCAGGTACAACTCACACCCACCCGCACCCACTCATATATTTATCTAGCCTATTTTTAAAACTACACAACGTTTTAGCCTCTATACCTGTACTCGGGAGTTTGTTCCATTCATCGACAACTCTATTACCAAACCAATGCTTTCCTATATCCCTTCTGAATCTGAATTTATCCAACTTAAAGCCATTGCTTCGAGTCCTGTCAATACAAGATATTTTTAGCACGCAACAATGGGCCTAAAACTGATCCTTGCGGAACGCCACTTGTGACTCCATTCAGACTTGACCCCATTAATGCATACTCTGCTTTTTATTGGTCGGTCATGCCTCAATCCATGTTAGAACTTGCCATACTATGAGCTGCCACTTTCCTTAAGTCTTTTGTGAGGTAACCTATCAAAGGCCTTACTGAAATACAAATAAACATCATCATATTCTTTATCGCTGTCCTCTGCCTCAAATACTTTATATAAGAGAGTCAGTAAATTTGTCAGGCAGAAACGACCTCATTAATCAAAAATGGTCATTAAAGTGACTTTTAATTATTATAATAAAAAAGAAGCGCTAAACATATAAGGGTCAGTGGCTTCTAATAATATCGGCTGTAACTGATTCTAATAATTTATCTACTACTGACGTCAGGTTTATTGGGCGGTACTTTGATGGAACTGACTTATCCCCAGATTTAAATATAGGAATTACATTAACCATTTTCCACATCTCCCACACAACACTAGTTTGGATAGATGCATTAAATAGGCTCGTTAGTGGCTGACTAAATACCCACTTGTACTCTCTAAGTAACCTTGAAAAAAGTTGGTCACGGCCCTGGGACTGACTTTTAGTTTATCTACTTGTTTGATAACCATGTCCCTCGTAACGGTAATATTAATTATTTTTTCTTCAGGAACTGAATAATTATTAATTGTTGGGATATCATTCATGTCTTCTTGTGTAAAGACTGACAAGAAATAACTATTAAAAAATACACATTTCCTGCTCATTACCAGTGAGCTGACCAGCCCTACTTCTAAGTGGTCCTACTTTTTTCCCTAACCTTCGTCATATACACCTGAAAGAACCCTTTTCCGATGATCAAAAGCTGCAGCGGCGGGTCATCACAGGACCCGTCAAGAAACACTTGTCCTATTTCCTGACAAATCTTACCTAACCTAACCTTCTGGATTTGTCTTTGATTCACTAGCTACTTTAGTTTCATAGTTGCGTGTAGCCTTCCTAATCCCCTTCTTTACCTCTCTTTTAATATGGACATACTGATCAATAAGTTATTCTCTCCTCTTCTGATGCGCCTATAAATTTCTCTCTTCTCTCCTAACAGATATTCCAGTTTCCTATTCAACCATTTAGGATCATTTTTATTTCACCTAATTTCTCTCTGTGGTATATACTTCTCATTACTGACATCTCGGAAATTCTTCCGGAGTCTTAAGTGTTTTCCTCTCCATCAATATTGGTGTATTATCTACCATACCCACGGTAAAGTTCTTTATAAATGTTCATTTAAGTCGTCCATCCATCGAACCCGGGTTCGATCCACGAGCAAGGCAAGACAAATCACTTGAAAATTCGAATCCCCACTTACCCTTAAAGTCAAAAGTTAACCAAGGTTAGCAAATTTTTAATAAACAAATTATTACATCTGCACGAAACAACCCTAGCTATCTAGCCGTTAAAAGTTAATGACAACAATTAATTGACCTAACTTTATTTAAGAATTCAGTAAATTTATCAAACAGATGTCCTTGAGGAAGTGAAAGGGGGAAAAATTTACAAGTGACCGGACGTACAAGTTGTCTCGTTATACCTGTTTTGACCATCTTCAACTATCAGTCAACAGGTACCCGGGTGGGTGTTAGTTGCCTCTTGTGGTTGGCTTACTAGAGGCTCTCAGGATCCTGATGGAAATATGCTACACCACTTTTCTTGTATTGTTTACCTGGAGTCAATCTGGGGAGGGTTACCCCCCAGTACGGTCCAAGACCAGGCCTCCCGGTCAATTGGCTTGATCGATCAGGAGGGATTAATTAATAACCAGCTTGTCAGTCAGAGTCCCATCCATTTATAAATCCATCCATTCACTTACCCAACCAGTTCTCCATCTATTCCACCATTCTCCATCCATTCATTTATTCCACCAGTTCTCCATCCATTCATTTATCCAACCTTCCCTCCATGCAAGCATTAGTAAATCCCTCCACTTTCCATTCTGATAACCAGTCTTAACCAGTGAGATAAGTTACCAGAGGTGGGTGAGTATTAGTCAGCCATGACCTGGGCACTGGTAGCAGGGTACTAGGGCCGGCAGCCACACTAACTCACCCCCGGTGGTGGTGGTACTGGTGAAAGGCACAATATTATATTCAGAAAGCAACGCTTAACCTGTAGGGGTCATATACAGCACCTGCGGAATGGTAGATTATCAGATCTAGTTCAAGGGAGGGGAGGATAGCTCCAATTCCTTAGATCAAAAACCCTTCACTAGCGTCACTACATCCCTCCCGCATGAAGGGTGACTATTATTATTATTACATTTACGGGGAGAGCTCTACCCGTTAGTCATACGCGCCACGAAAATGGGAAGCAATCAGATTCGATCTAAGGAATGACAGCTTCAATCCTACGGATCAATCGCCCTTCGCCGGGACACACTGAAGTGAAAAAGTGTAGTAGTGGATGGCACTATGACGGGGCACTCCAGCATGTGGTTACTGGTATTCTGAACTCTAAAGTGAGAGAGTGCACAGCCTGCCACCATAATGCTACAAAAAACGCTATACCAACATCCCCCAGACATACCCAACCAACTAGTCAGTAGTAACCAGTCCGCCCACAACCACCCAGGATTCTGGCCTTGGGAGGGTCACTGTCTCATTCTCAGATAGGGTAGTGGGCGAGAGGCAAGTCCACGTTGTAGTGACGAGGTGTACAGGTAATGCTACCTGGTTAGTGGTGCTGGTGCTTACGTTTAATACCAAGAAGGCTTACCCTGATTTGAGATGAGATGCTTCCCATGATAATCCCTCTTCACTTTTCTCTTTCGTGCGTCTCTCTCTCTCTCTCTCTCTGTATATGTATAATATATATATATATATATATATATATATATATATATATATATATATATATATATATACATATATATATACATATATATATATACATATATATATACATATATACACACACACATACACACACACACTGCGTACCTTGTTCTAAGGTTCGTAGGTTCAGTCTGCCATAGTTATTGTTATAAATCTCCTCTCTCTTATATATATATATATATATATATATATATATATATATATATATATATATATATATATATATATATATATATATATATATATATATATATATATATATTTAAGTATTGTCTCTACGTCCACAGCAAGACTCGAACCTGTAAACTCTGTATCGGAGTAACCAGTACTTTACCACGGAACTAGACCCCAGAAAAGTATCGTGCGCCTAGCCGTAGCTAGACGATGTTTCCCCATACCCCGGGGCACCAAGCTCGTTTTGAAAGTTATTTCATCAAATCCTTCCACATGCAGTGGACTAGGCGCCCATACTTTTCTGGGGTCTAGCTCCGTGGTAAAGTACTGGTTACTCTGATACAGAGTTTGCAGGTTCGAGTCCTGCTGTGGACGTAGAGACAATACTTATATATATATGAGAGAGAGAGATTTATAACAATAATCTATGGCCGAAGGAGACTCGAACCTACGAACCTTAGAACAAGGTACGCAGTGCTCGTATAATAAATAAATAAATAAATAAATAAATAAATAAATATATATATATATATATATATATATATATATATATATATATATATATATATAAATGCTTTATTAATAGACAGAATACATTTATAAAACACACAAACATGAACATGAATACAATGGTACAATATGTCAAAGATTATGAATCTCCACCAGCTCTTCCGAAGCCGGACGCGAGCCGAGTATGCAGCATGCGTTTCCCCTCTGGATGGCCACGCTGAGACGCTGGAACATGAACGTGGCTGCCCTTTGGTCCCTGGTGGTGTCGATGAGTCTGGAACCCAGCTCTTTAAGGAAACGTGTTGCATTTTTCCCCACGCTCCCAAGGTCTCTGATCCCACTGGGACAAATTTATACTGTTGGCTTATGTCCCTGTACTTGCCGATCTTGTGCTCCTCTCTGTGGTCAGCAGCTCCTCCCTGTCGCCCAACACTGTGATGGATGTAGGTGTCAGCCAGTGTCGACACGCAGGTATAATCCCATGCTAAGAGCTTGCCATTCTTCCAAGGATAGATGGTGATCCCGTCGGGGCGGTTTGCTGGGTTGTGGGCGTTGTTGGCTGCTAGTGATCGAGGCTCTCTCTCGGCTGGGCATCCAGCTGTAGCGAGGGTTCTCTTTATGATGTCGTTGACCTCATTGTGTCTTGCATGCCAACCCTTGGTTTTAGAACAGTTAAGACCATGTAGACCATATTGGTCGGCTTGCGCATCGCCGCAAATACACGTATATTCCGTGTGAATGGGGCAGCAAGGCGCAGAGCCACTGCAATACGAAGGGTCTTAGGGTCCAGGCGTGTTCCCATGGCCGAAATGGGAACTGTTTGGAGGAAGTCCCCAGAGTGATGTGCACTCACGGCTAGGAGACGGGCAGTCTCCCTGTCTGATGTTACGGCCCTGAGCATATTGGCAAGTAACTTTTCAACAATGGGGCTGTCCCAGCTTGACTGTTTGTAGGCCAGTTCTTCACTAGGTTTTGGTGTTGGAGCAGCAAGAGTCTCCCATTCAGTGATGGCACTGGTGTAGCTAGGGTCCTGTATTCCTGCTGAATCACTGAGGTTGTATGGAAGAATTTGTTTTATTAGCTCATTTGATGCTATGGAAGAGGATAAGAAGGCTGGTAGGGCAATCTGGGAGGATTTGCGTACTCCCAGCCCCCCAAGTCTGACTGGAAGTGAAGCTTGCAACCACTGTCCATCTTCGAGGGAAAGATTCAATACACTCTCTAGCATGGTCTTGAGGAGAGAGTCGTATTCCTCGAGTTTCGGGCTGTTGAAGGCTGGGGAACATCTCAGGAAGTATGTAAGTTTTGGGATTGACAGGCACCTGGTGAGTAGGTAGAAGGCATCATGTGTATCGATGTCTTTCATCCTACCTTCCATCGTCCTGAGGTCGGAGATTTTTTTCCAGGACCAGATCGATGGCATTGGGCCCAAGGGGAGCACCAAGAGAGTGCTGTTGGCTGGATCGATGGCTCGTGCCCCTGGTAAAACAGCCCTAATGTCCTGGATCATCTGTGGATTGGTGGAAACTATCTCACATTTGGTGGGGTTTAAAGATAGGCCCAGGCTACCTACCATATCTTTAATTTTCCTGATGTCTCCCAGGAGAGATTGTGTAGTGCCAGCTAGGGTGCCGTCATCCAAGAACCAGATATTGAGCTCACTGGACAATGCTTCTGTGACATCCTTGATGGCTAGACAGAATAGAAAGGGAGCAAGAGGGTCCCCCTGTTGCACACCCTCACACGAGTCAATTTCATGGTCCCCAAACAAAAGTTTAGAAGCCACACTATAACACGATTCTATGAAGGGATAGAGGGAAGGAAAGTGCCTAGAAACTGCTTGGAGAGCAGCATCCCTTCTGACTGAGTTGAAAGCATTGGCAAAGTCCAATTTGATTAAGGCTTTTTCATTGCATTGCTTTTTCATTGCATTGCTTAAATAGCAATGCTCACCTTGCCATATAAGACAAGTGAAAATTTGTATATGCAATAATTTCGCCAAAATCATTCTGAATATAACGAAAAAAATATATTTCATTGTGTTTGTTTATTATTAAATTAATGTTAACGTATCTAAAATATATTTAGTTGGGTTAGGCTAAATTAAATTGCGTTTGTTGTAATAAGGTTAGGTAGGTTTTCAAAGTTTCTCTTGGTACAAAATTATAAATTTTTACATTAACATAAATTAAAAAAATATATCTTTAAACGTATAATAGAAAATTTTAGAAAGGACTTAATTTTAAATGAGTTCTTGCTAATTGACCAGTTTTACCTAATCGGCACAAAAAGGACATTATATATATATATATATATATATATATATATATATATATATATATATATATATATATATATATATATTAATTAGTATATTATAGGTTAGGTAGACAGCAACCACTCAGGAGGTACTACCATCCTGCCAGGTGACTGTGAAACAGAAACCTGAAACTGTTTTACATGATGGTAGGATTGCTGGTGTCTTTTTTCTGTCTCATAAACATGCAAGATTTCAGGTACGTCTTGCTACTTCTACTTACACTTAGGTCACACTACGCAAACATGTACACGTTTATTGTATACACACTCATCTGAGTTTTCTTTGATTTTATCTTAATAGTTCTTGTTCTTATTGCTTTTCCCTTTCATATCCATGGGGAAGTGGAATAAGAATCTTCCTCCGTAAGCCATGCGTGTTGTAAAAGTCAACTAAAATGCCGGGAACAATGGGCTAGTAACCCCTTTTCCTGTATAGCTTACTAAAAAGAAGAAGAAGAAAATCGTCAAAGTGGGATGTTTGAATGTGCGTGGATGTTGTGCGAATGATAAGAAAGAGATGATTGTAGATGTTATGAATGAAAAGAAGCTGGATGTCCTGGCTTTAAGTGAGACAAAGCTGAAGGGGTAGGAGAGTTTCAGTGGGGAGAAATAAATGGGATTAGATCAGGGTTTCAAATAGAGTTAGAGCTAAAGAAGGAGTGGCAATAATGTTGAATAATCAGTTATGGCAGGTAAAGAAGGAATATAAATGTATAAATTCAAGGATTATGTGGAGTAAAATAAAGGTTGGATGTGAAAAGTGGGTTATAGTAAGTGTTTATGCACCTGGAGAAGAGAGAAGTGTAGAGAGAGAGAGATTTTGGGAAATGTTGAGTGAATGTGTGGGGAGTTTTGAACCAAGTGAGAGAGTAATTGTGGTTGGGGATCTTAATGCTAAAGTGGGTAAAAATGTTGTGGATGGAGTAGTAGGTAAATTTGGGGTGCCAGGGGTAGATGTAAATGGGGAGCCATTAATTGAGCTATGTGTAGAAAGAGGTTTGGTAATAAGTAATACATATTTTATGAAAAAGAGGATAAATAAATATACAAGGTATGATATAGCACGTAAGGAAAGTAGTTTGTTGGATTATGTATTGGTGGATAAAAGGTTGATGAGTAGGCTTCAGGATGTACATGTTTATAGAGGGGCAACGGATATATCAGATCATTATTTGGTTGTAGCTACAGTTAGAGTAAAAGGTAGATGGGACAAAAGGAAAATGGTAACAGCAAGTAAGAGAGAGGTAAAAGTGTATAAACTAAGGGAGGAGGAAGTTAGGGTGAGATATAAGCAACTATTGGCAGAAAGGTGGGCTAGTGCAAGTAGGAGTAGTGGGGGGGTTGAAGAAAGTTGGGATAGTTTTAAAAATGCAGTATTAGAATGTGGGGCAGAAGTTTGTGGTTATAGGAGGGTGGGTGCAGGAGGAAAGAGGAGTGAGTGGTGGAATGAAGAAGTAAAGGGTGTGATAAAAGAGAAAAAGGTAGCTTATGAGAGGTTTTTACAAAACAGAAGTGTTAGTAGAAGAGCAGAGTATATGGAGAGTAAAAGAAAGGTGAAGAGAGTGGTGAGAGAGTGCAAAAGAAGAGCGGATGAAAGAACGGGAGAGGCTCTGTCAAGAAATTTTGCTGAAAACAAGAAAAATTTTGGAGTGAGATAAACAAGGTAAGAAAGCCTAGGGAACGAATGGATTTGTCAGTTAAAAACAGAGTAGGGGAGTTAGTAGATGGGGAGCTGGAGGTATTGGGTAGATGGCGGGAATATTTTGAGGAACTTTTAAATGTCGATGAAAGAGGGAGGCGATAATTTCATGTACTGGCCAGGGAGGTACAACATCGTTTAGGAGTGAAGAAGAGCAGGATGTGAGTGTGGGGAGGTGCGTGAGGCATTACGTAGAATGAAAGGGGGTAAAGCAGCTGGAATTGACGGACTCATGACAGAAATGTTAAAAGCAGGGGGGGATATAGTGCTGGAGTGGTTGGTATTTTTGTTTAATAAATGTATGAAAGAGGGGAAGGTACCTAGGGATTGGCAGCGAGCATGTATAGTTCCTTTATATAAAGGGAAGGGGATAAAAGAGAGTGTAAAAATTATAGGGGAATAAGTTTACTGAGTATACCAGGTAAAGTGTATGGCAGGGTTATTATTGAAAGAATTAGAGGTAAGACAGAGAGTAGGATTGCAGATGAGCAAGGAGGCTTTAGAGTGGGTAGGGGATGTGTAGATCAAGTGTTTACAGTGAAGCATATATGTGAACAGTATTTAGATAAAGGTAGAGAAGTTTTTATTGCATTTATGGATTTAGAAAAGGCATATGATAGAGTGGATAGGGGAGCAATGTGGCAAATGTTGCAAGTGTATGGAATAGGTAGTAAGTTACTGAAGGCTGTAAAGAGTTTTTATGAGGATAGTGAGGCTCAGGTTAGGGTGTGTAGAGAGAGGGAGATTACTTCCGGTAAAAGTAGGTCTTAGACAGGGTTGTGTAATGTCACCATGGTTGTTTAATATATTTATAGATGGGGTTGTAAAAGAAGTAAATGCTAGGGTGTTGGGGAGAGGGTGGATTAAATTATGGAGAATTAAATGCAAAATGGGAGTTGACACAGTTACTTTTTGCTGATGATACTGTGCTTATGGGAGATTCTAAAGAAAAGTTGCAAAGGTTAGTGGACGAGTTTGGGAGAGTGTGTAAAGGTAGAAAGTTAAAAGTGAACATAGATAAGAGTAAGGTGATGAGGGTATCAAACGATTTAAATAAAGAAAATTGGATATCACATTGGAGAGAGGGATTATGGAAGAAGTAAATGTTTTCAGATATTTGGGAGTTGATGTGTCAGCAGATGGGTTTATGAAGGATGAGGTTAACCATAGAATTGATGAAGGAAAAAAGGTGAGTGGTGCATTGAGGTATCTGTGGAGACAAAAAAGTTATCCATGGAGGCAAAGAAGGGAATGTACGAAAGTATAGTGGTACCAACACTCTTATATTGGTGTGAAGCATGGGTTGCAAATGCTGCAGCGAGGAGGAGGCTGGAGGCAGTGGAGATGTCCTGTCTAAGGGCAATGTGTGGTGTAAATATTATGCAGAAAATTCGGAATGTGGAAATTAGGGGAAGGTGTGGAGTTACTAAAAGTATTTGTCAGAGGGCTGAAGAGGGTTGTTGAGGTGGTTTGGTCATTTAGAGAGAATGGATCAAAGTAGAATGACTTGGAGAGCGTATAAATCTGTAGGGAAGGAAGGCGGGGTAGGGGTCGTCCTAGAAAAGGTTGGAGGGAAGGGGTAAAGGAGGTTTTGTGGGCGAGGGCTTGGACTTCCAGCAAGCATGTGTGAGCGTGTTAGATAGGAGTGAATGGAGACGAATGGTTTTTGGGACATGACGATCTGTTGGAGTGTGAGCAGGGTAACATTGTGTGAAGGGATTCAGGAAACCAGTTAATTGATTTAGTTGGACTTGAGTCCTGGAAATGGAAGTACAATGCCTGCACTTTAAAGGAGGGGTCTGAGATAGTGACAGCTGGGAGGGACTTTTCTCAGCTGTAGTATCTGAGCTCCTCTGCAAAGACAGTGATTATGTATGAGTGTGGTGAAAGTGTTGAATGATGATGAAAGTTTTTTCTTTTTGGGGATTTTCTTTCTTTTTGGGTCACCCTGCCTCGGTGGGAGACAGCCGACTTGTTAAAAAAAAAAAAAAAAAAAAAAAAAAATATATATATATATATATTATGGAGAGAGAGGGGGAAGGCTGGAACACATGGCACTAACATTTCAGTCAAACCAACATGCTAGTTGTTGATGGTTGCTCTCAAAGCTCTGCATCAAGGTAATCGTTAGATGCAGTAGTCTGGGACACCCTGCACACAAAACGCCCAGTAGATGTACCTCAAAACCCACAAGAGGCCCATGAGCTGTAGATCAACACCCTCAAAAAGAAAGAAAAAAAGATGGAGCTCAACTCAAACACCGCAAAAAATAGAAACACTGCCAGAACAAGTGTAGAAGTTGGTTGTCGTATCAACCAGGCTGTGATGGATATGTGGGCCAGTGGACAGCCAGCAGCAACAGTCTGGTTGACCAAGCAAGCACCAGATATGCCTGGCCCAGGGCGGGGCTGCAGTAGCAGAAAAACTCTTGAAACCCATCAAAGGTATATTAAAAGGTATGTACGAAAGTGAAAATATCCTCAAAAGTCTTTTTGAGTGTTTCCAAAGATGCCCAAGAGCTGGAAATCAACTCTGAATTTGGGAAGGATAACTCAAGTGAGAAAATTAAAAGTTTAAAATTAGGACCTAAATGTTAGTGTGTGGTAGGTGTTACAGCACGCCCGTGTGGTAGGTGTTACAGCACGCCCGTGTGGTAGGTGTTACAGCACGCCCGTGTGGTAGGTGTTACAGCACGCCCGTGTGGTAGGTGTTACAGCACGCCCGTGTGGTAGGTGTTACAGCACGCCCGTGTGGTAGGTGTTACAGCACGCCCGTGTGGTAGGTGTTACAGCACGCCCGTGTGGTAGGTGTTACAGCACGCCCGTGTGGTAGGTGTTACAGCACGCCCGTGTGGTAGGTGTTACAGCACGCCCGTGTGGTAGGTGTTACAGCACGCCCGTGTGGTAGGTGTTACAGCACGCCCGTGTGGTAGGTGTTACAGCACGCCGTGTGGTAGGTGTTACAGCACGCCCGTGTGGTAGGTGTTACAGCACGCCCGTGTGGTAGGTGTTACAGCACGCCCGTGTGGTAGGTGTTACAGCACGCCCGTGTGGTAGGTGTTGCAGCACGCCCGTGTGGTAGGTGTTGCAGCACGCCCGTGTGGTAGGTGTTGCAGCACGCCCGTGTGGTAGGTGTTAGCACGCCCGTGTGGTAGGTGTTGCAGCACGCCCGTGTGGTAGGTGTTACAGCACGCCCGTGTGGTAGGTGTTACAGCACGCCCGTGTGGTAGGTGTTACAGCACGCCCGTGTGGTAGGTGTTACAGCACGCCCGTGTGGTAGGTGTTACAGCACGCCCGTGTGGTAGGTGTTACAGCACGCCCGTGTGGTAGGTGTTACAGCACGCCCGTGTGGTAGGTGTTCAGCACGCCCGTGTGGTAGGTGTTACAGCACGCCCGTGTGGTAGGTGTTACAGCACGCCCGTGTGGTAGGTGTTACAGCACGCCCGTGTGGTAGGTGTTACAGCACGCCCGTGTGGTAGGTGTTGCAGCACGCCCGTGTGGTAGGTGTTGCAGCACGCCCGTGTGGTAGGTGTTACAGCACGCCCGTGTGGTAGGTGTTACAGCACGCCCGTGTGGTAGGTGTTACAGCACGCCCGTGTGGTAGGTGTTACAGCACGCCCGTGTGGTAGGTGTTACAGCACGCCCACATCACCCAGCAACGGAACCTCTAACTAGATATTTGTTGAACCGGATGCACTGAAAATTTAAATTAATATATGCCACTCTGCCAAGTTGTTGTTTGGAGTAGCGGGACATTACGTATCGTTAAGGGCCCTGTAATTATATATCTGCAACTTAGGGACAAATTCAATATTTACTAGCACTTGCTCACAGCCAACCTATAGGATCAGAAAAAGGTGCTAGCCGCATCTGAAAAGAGGATGTAAGACCTCGAGTGGATAGTCATCCCTCTGTATAAAGTTTATACCGGAAGGGGAATAACCCTTTTGTGTGCTAAGATTGCCGGGGATAATAGTGTGTCGGGCGCTGGATCTACAGGTATCAGAACTTCCTGTTATAGCCAACATGGCGTGTTGGCTGAGAACGGTGAGAAGAAACCTGACAGAACAGTGGGAAAGTGGGAGATCGATCAGCTTGTACTTACACAATGTTGGCAAGTCAAGTGCTGTCAAGAAAGAGCTGAGGCAACCTGACCTTGGACCCAGCAGCTGATCTCCAGATGTGAAGTCCTACACATGATGAGAGGTTTTAGTCTGAGGAAACACCACATCCACCAGAGACCACTTCCTCATTATTATTATTATTATTAATCTTATTACTACATTAAAAGTAGTGTTAATACCTAGTGCGTCATTCATCAAAGCAAGTGGTCTATTACGTCACCTTAGTTGCTTATTACCTAGTTCAATAATGTAAACCTGCTAATAACTTGAGCACCTCGTTTAAATTCAGTTGATCGCTAAGTCACCCATATAAATGATCTTGTATACCTGTTAATGTTTCAGGCATCAGTCCCACTTCTAGGTATATACCTCTCAAGAGCTTCCAGAGTTTTTCTACTCCCGGAGCCGGTCTTATTCTGTGGTTGTCTGGTCAACCAGGCTGTTGCTACTGGCGGCCTACTTTCCCAAATATGCATCACAGCCTGGTTGATCTGGCACTTTTTCTCCGGGAAAAGAAAAAAAACTCTGAAATTAGGAAAGGAATATTATAGCGATAAGTGAATAGCGAGTGTAAATAAAAGCTTGCAACATTTACCTGTCCTCTTACGTCTTCACGACCAGAAAAAGAGTCTAAAATTTTACCAGTGTGAGAAACATTTAACAGTTTTCTGTTACACAGCCACATGATAAGACGGTGTTGGTATGTTAATAAAGTATACATAATAACTTAGCTGACGGCAGAAGAAATTGGGTTTTATCAGTTATTATTTCACTAACTTGCCTTTATATGTGGACCTCTGTATTGTTAAGACCTGTCGACTGTACACAAATATCAAGTATACTTTTATACCTGAAAGAAGTATTAAGGTAAACGCTGTATATACACTGACATACACAACTTAAACATACACTTGATGGAACGCTGTAATATACACTGACATACACAACTTAAACATACACTGATGGAACGCTGTAATATACACTGACATACACAACTTAAACATACACCTGATGGAACGCTGTAATATACACTGACATACACAACTTAAACATACACTTGATGGAACGCTGTAATATACACTGGCTTACTTTATTATACTAATGGAAGTGCTAAACCCGTAGGGGACATATAGACCCTGGGAAATGAGAGGCAATCAGGTTCGACCAAAAGATGAGGACAGTCCAATTCCTTGGATCAAGAGCCCTTTACCAGCATCAAGGGAGCTTGTTCCACTCATCAATAACGCTACCTGGGAGCTTGTTCCACTCATCAATAACGTTACCTGGGAGCTTGTTCCACTCATCAATAACGTTACCTGGGAGCTTGTTCCACTCATCAATAACGTTACCTGGGAGCTTGTTCCACTCATCAATAACGTTACCTGGGAGCTTGTTCCACTCATCAATAACGTTACCTGGGAGCTTGTTCCACTCAATAACGTTACCTGGGAGCTTGTTCCACTCATCAATAACGTTCCCTGGGAGCTTGTTCCACTCATCAATAACGTTACCTGAGAGCTTGTTCCACTCATCAATAACGCTACCTGGGAGCTTGTTCCACTCATCAATAACGCTACCTGGGAGCTTGTTCCACTCAATAACGTTACCTGGGAGCTTGTTCCACTCATCAATAACGTTACCTGGGAGCTTGTTCCACTCATCAATAACGTTACCTGGGAGCTTGTTCCACTCATCAATAACGTTACCTGGGAGCTTGTTCCACTCATCAATAACGTTACCTGGGAGCTTGTTCCACTCATCAATAACGTTACCTGAGAGCTTGTTCCACTCATCAATAACGCTACCTGGGAGCTTGTTCCACTCATCAACAACGTTACCTGTGAGCTTGTTCCACTCATCAATAACGTTACCTGGGAGCTTGTTCCACTCAATAACGTTACCTGGGAGCTTGTTCCACTCAATAACGTTACTTGGGAGCTTGTTCCACTCATCAATAACGCTACCTGGGAGCTTGTTCCACTCATCAATAACGTTACCTGGGAGCTTGTTCCACTCATCAATAACGTTACCTGGGAGCTTGTTCCACTCATCAATAACGCTACCTGGGAGCTTGTTCCACTCATCAATAACGTTACCTGAGAGCTTGTTCCACTCATCAATAACGTTACCAGGGAGCTTGTTCCACTCAATAACGTTACCTGGGAGCTTGTTCCACTCAATAACGTTACCTGGGAGCTTGTTCCACTCATCAATAACGTTACCTGAGAGCTTGTTCCACTCATCAATAACTGTCAAACCAGTACTTCCTAATATTAATTTTTAAATTTAATTTTCTCTGATCTGAATGCACTGCTGCAAGTCCTGTCTTAGATATATTTAACAAGCTACGTACATATCCACTACTTATTCCTCTTTTTCATTTGTACACTTCAATCATAACTTCCATAATTTTACGTCTTTCCAGAATGCCTTCAGCCGATTTTCATAGGAAAGTTTCTAATACATGGAATCAACGTTGTCATTCTTTTTTGTATATTTTCGAATGCATTTATGCCCATTCTGTAATATGGAGATCAGAAATGAGCAGCATAATTTAAATTAGGTCTAACCAAAGATATATAAAGGTGAAGTATAATCTTAGGACTTCTATTCGCTATATTGCGACCACCTACAGTGCTAGTCACGGCATTATGCCGCCCCTCCCCCACACACGTACCAAAACACAAACCATGAAAGATTATAATACATATATTTGCACTCTTACGAGGTTTATACTGCCTTAGCAATCACGTCAATCAGCCGTGTAGGAAGACTCGCATAAATTCTTGAGGGTTTGGGGAGGTATATTATGCCATGCCTCATGTAGAGCAGCCTCCAGCCGCGGGATAGAACTGATATCCTTGCCCAGTAAACTTCGTTTCACTATTACCTGGAGTTTACCTAGAGAAAGTTCCGGGGGTCAACGCCCCCGCGGCCCGGTCTGTGACCAGGCCTCATGGTGGATCAGGGCCTGATCAACCAGGCTGTTACTGCTGGCCGCACGCAGTCCAACGTACGAGCCACAGCCTGGCTGGTCAGGTACCGACTTTAGGTGCCTGTCCAGTGCCTGCTTGAAGACAGCCAGGGGTCTATTAGTAATCCCCCTTATGTATGCTGGGAGGCAGTTGAACAGTCGTGGGCCCCTGTCACTTATTGTGTTGTCTCAACGTGCTAGTGGCACCCCTGCTTTTCATTGGGGGGATGTTGCATCGTCTGCCAAGTCTTTTGCTTTCGTAAAGAGTGACTCTCGTGTGCAAGTTTTATACAAATCCCTCTAGGATTTTCCAAGTGTATATAATAATGTATCTCTCCCGCCTGCATCCTAGGGAATACAGGTTTAGGAACTTCAAGTGTTCCCAGCAATCGAGGTGGTTTATCGCAGTTATGTGTACCGTGAAGGTTCTCTGCACATTTTCTAGGTCCGCAATTTCACTTGCCTTGAAAGGTGCAGTTAGTGTACAGCAATATTCCAGCCTAGATAGAACAAGCGACCTGAAGAGTTTCATCATGGGCTTGGCATCCCTGGTTTTGAAGGTTCTCATTATCCATCCTGTCATTTTTCTAGCAGATGCGATTGCTACAGTGTGATGGTCCTTGAAGGTGAGATCCTGTGACATGATCACTCCCAGGTCTTTGACATTAGTTTTTCGCTCTATTGTGTGGTTGGAATTTGTTTTATACTCTGATGAAATTTTAATTTCCTCACTTTTTCCATATCGGAGTATGAAATTTCTCATCATTGAACTTCATATTGTTTTCTGCAGCCCATTTAAAGATTTGGTTGATGTCTGCCTGGAGTCTTGAAGCATCTTCAATGGTGGACACTGTCATGCAGATTCGGGTGTCATCTGCAAAAGAAGACACGCCACTGTGGCTTATATCCCTGTCTATGTCCGATATGAGGATGAGGAACAAGATGGGGAGCGAGTACTGTGCCTTGTGGAACAGAGGTTCTCAATAGGGTTTAGGTCTGGGGAATTGCCTGGCCAGTCATTAAAGAACCTCACTTCACAGTCCTTAAGCCACTGAACTACAGAGTTGGTGGTATGACACTGTGCACCATACTGCATAAAAACCGTAGCCCCACACTTGTCAAACGCCTCAGGTAAATTGTCACACAATAACTAGGTAATTATACTGGTTCATATACTGGGTTTTGGGAAGCACGAGTTCACCAACACTCTGAGCACTGAAACAATCCCAAACCATGAGCGAGTCTGGGTGTTTGGTGGTCCCACAGGTGTAGAGTGGGTCTAGCAGGTCACTCACTACCTCTGGGCCGGTACACATGTCCCCCATGGTTACAGGTGACGGTGAAGGTTGCTTCATCACTTTAAAGTACTTCAGACCACTGTTGAGGAGTCCAGTGAAGATATTTCTTTGCATAATCCAGCCTACGTTTCTTCTGTGGCTTGTGAGGATCGGTTTCTTAACCTGGCGGTGACTAGCCCAGTTCTGACACACGTCTGTTAACAGTTCTTACAGACAGCTCCGAGAGAAGATGTGGGTTCTTTTCTTTCAATTCTCTAGCAGTTACCTTAGGTGTACTATCTAACTGCTTCTTTAACACAGTTAAGGTACGAACAGATGTCTTCTTCGAGGGGCCAGACCGAGGTTTGGCAGACGGTAACTCGACACCGCCATCAGCCTTGAAACGCTGCACCCAGTTCCTCACTGAATGCTCACACACACCAACATTCTCCACTATTTTTGTCTGGTGCCCAGCTTTGTGAAGCCCTATGATTTGAGCTAGTTTCTGGTGTTAAAGACTTCCTTTCACCCATAATCAAACATGTATGGCCCCAAAACCAAAGGGAACACTGGACAAAAGATGAGGGGGATGAGAGACAAAAGTGCAACACTTCCTCTCACCACGGCAGCCACGTGAGCACTGAGGAATCGCTGTGGAGTGTGGCGGCAGGTCGTGACATCATGCTAACCCAGCATAATGCACTGACGAAAAAGACCCCCTGTATGGTAGGCCTTTGATTTTCGTCACGGCATTACGCCGGGGTGATCACCCAGCATAATTCCGTGACTAGCACTGTATGTACTGTTATCCTGATTTTAAATTTCTGCTAACCACAACTTCTAGATCTGTTTCGCATTCACTTTCACTAAGAGCTTGTTTAGCTTATAAGTGCCATAATTGGTTTCCTTTCCTAGGATTAGAACCATATACTTCTCTGCACTGAATTGCATCTGCCATTTCTTTAACCACACCATCAACCTATCCATGTCATCCTGTAGCCTTCTAATGTCCACATCAGAAATTATTTGACGGCATATTTTAGTGTCATCGGCAAACTTATATCGCTATTTACTCCCTCATCAACGTCATTTATGTAGATTGTGAACAAGGGTCCCAACACTGACCCTGTGGCACACAACTTTAAACAGGTCCCCATTTCGATTTCTCCACAGTGTAAATTCTGTTGCCAATCGGTTAGCTATGCCTCTACCAAGGAGATAATTCCTTATATTCCACCCGTTGCTACTTTCTTAATCAGTCTTCTGTATGGAACTTTATCCAAAGTCTTACTGAAGTCCACATATACAATATTGCATTCTTTAACTTGGTCTACCGCCTTGGATACCTTAGTGAAAAAGGTTAGAATATTTGCAAGGCAAAATGCCCCCTTCGTAAAACTGTGCCGAGATTCATTGAGCAAATATCTTTCAAAGTAGCTTCATATTGCATCAGCAATTATTGATTCCATAAACTTTCCCATAATTGAGGTTAGACTGATTGGTCTATAATTTGAAGCTAAGGATATATCTCCCACTTTGTAAATGGGTATCACATAATCCATTTTCTATCTATCCGGTATGATACCGTTTGACGTGATCTGTTGAGGAGACTATCTAATGATTTACTAAGTTTTTCCTTACATTCCTTTAGAACCCTTGAAAACAGCTCAACATGGCCCAGAGACTCCCTTGGCTTCAATCTATCTAGTTGTTTGAGGACCATGTCACTAGTGACTTTGATATTGCATAATTTATTTTCGTCCTGACCAGTATAATTATTGATTCTGGAATTTTTATTATTTTCCTCGTGTGTAAAAACACAAAAGAAATGTGTTAAGTGTTGAAAATGGTACATATTTTTTGTCGTAAACAGTAAGCTGACTCGAGTTCATTTGAGTGGGTTTACTTTTTCCCTAATCTTATTCTTTATACGTATACCTAAAAAAACAAAAAAAAAAACTAGTAGTGGTCTTTGTTTCCCTCACAACCTTAATTTCATATTCTCTTTTGACTTTCCTTAATTCTTATTTGACTTCTCTTAAATTGACCTGCCAGTAAATGTCTCTTTCACCCAGGAGTCTATTGTTTATCCATTTAGGATCATTCATGTTTGATCCAAATTCAATATAAGGAACAGATGCAGCTTGGCCAGCTTGTGTAGTGCTTTGAAATGTCAATCATCACCACCCTCTATTAGGTCTCCCTTACAATTGTCTCTGGTCAGATTACCCCGGTTTACGCTTCTCAGATAATCTCAGCCTCATATAATCTGCAGTGCAAAAATTGTGGACTTTAACTTGGTTATCGTTATTCTGGTAATTCCATTAGATGTTGAAACTAAGTGATTTGTAATCACTTTCTCCACGTTCTTCATTAACCTCAAGATTTAAAAAAAAAAAACAGTCCTGGACCATTTCAAGAAAGTCACTCTACCAGATTACCTGTCGAATTGCTCCATCCATTTGGCTAAAGTTAAAATCTCCCATTAAAACTACATTTTTTTGTTCTAGATGCCTGAACAATTTCATCCCAAACTTTACCATGGTTAGTATCAAGATTTAGGTCTGTAGATCACATTCAATATTAGCTATTAATGTTCTTCGAGAAACTGCAGCCAGATTACCTGTCCATCTTTACATTGTCACTGATGTAAGTTTAAATTTTCCTAACATACATAACTTCACCCTCTTTCCCGATGACTAACATTGTGGAAAAATTTATGCCCTTGTGTACGGAATTCAGCAGGAATATCCCTATTTTTCAGAATGAACCAGGTTTCAGTTATTGCAATAATATATATGTTTCTTACTTCGGTTGTTTGTATAATACATACTAAGGAAGTTTATGCCTCGCTTTTCTTCCCTGTCGCGTTTTGTTCATAACCAATTTTCCTGTTTTTATCAGTAACTACTGTATGAGCTATCCTGTTTTCTGAATGTTTACCTAACACATCTTAAGTAATTTTTGCTTTCTTCACCCAGTACTGCAACCCCTTTGTTTCCTACACACACTCTTACCTCTATCTTTTGTCAGTTTAAAGTCCTAGATAATTTAGCAATGACTCCTTCGACTGAATTAGCCAATGCTGTCACTCGTGCACCAGAGCACCCTATTCATAGCATACATGTTTGCCACAAACGTTATCCAAGTTGTCAATGAATGGAATTCCAAGTTCCTTGCAGTACTTCTCTAACCAGAAGTTTACTACAGATGCCCGAGACTTCTATTCACTAACCATTTCCATTCTAAGCAAAATGCTACATATGGTCTGGATCCCTTCCTTTGACCTACTTAGATCATCTGACACCCTGTACGTGGCCAGCAACTTGACACCCTGTACGTGGCCAGCAACTTGACACCCTGTACGTGGCCAGCAACTTGACACCCTGTACGTGGCCAGCAACTTGACACCCTGTACGTGGCCAGCAACTTGACACCCTGTGTGGCCAGCAACGACACCTGTGGCCAGCAACTTGACACCCTGTACGTGGCCAGCAACTTGACACCCTGTACGTGGCCAGCAACTTGACACCCTGTACGTGGCCAGCAACTTGACACCCTGTACGTGGCCAGCAACTTGACACCCTGTACGTGGCCAGCAACTCTTCATGCTTGCGTTTCTTCATATTTGTAAACTCATATTTAATCTAGAGATTATCTCGCTATAGAAATCCAAACTGATGTTTTCCCAAGTCTAAGAATATAATGATTAATGGTTAATTAATTGGGATTCAAGCCTATCGACACACGAGGGTCATTTTAGGCTGCATGTCACCTGTTAACCATAATCGAAAATGCTTTAATCCCAAATATGGGCATATTGGGGTTAAAGTACACTAAGAGTACATAAATTGCGAGACATTTCCCTACACGCGTACATGCACTGCTTCACTCAATACATACACATCAAGAGAGATATACTCAGCAAATACAAAATAAAAGTTTGATAGGCTTCAGGTGGAATTTCTATATAGAGTATATAATTCGTGCATGCAAAATAATAAAAAAAAAAAAAGACCAATAACCTCCGCAGATTCAAAGGCAAGTAGTATGTTATTTCGGTCATTATGAACTTCAGCTGATCTTCATTTCAAAGGACGAGTAATTTAATATTTTTCAAATTTAACAATATTAACTCACGAAATCGTATTAACACGATTACAAACAAATCACAAAACGGGTAGGGCTTGAACCCATGGCAAGTGCGTCCTAAAAGGTCAGAGGCCAGCACTTAACCACTCGAACAGCTGGCAGAGGTGTTTAGCGTAATAGCTTAACTTTTAGGACTCACTTGCCATAGCTTCGTGCCCACCCGTTCTCTGATATATTTACAATATTAAGTAAATCTAAATGAACAGTCATATAAAACGTATACAATATTTAATATAGTTTAAGCCTTTTTCAAAAAGAAACATGACTGAGGCTAGAGACGCATTACTGAGCTACATGAAACACTGATAAGATAACAAGCACTCCAGCTACTATCTTGAGCAACATCCTCGTAGGTTATATACAACAACAGTTAACCTGTATAATTATACTTTAGTCCAATCCAACAAACTGCCAGGACTCTCTCTGATTTGTAATTTTCAGCTGTCAGGAAATGTGTTAATACGTGTCTTCATATATATATGTCGTGCCGATTAGGTAAAACTTGCGATTTTGTCTTAAATAGCAACGCTCTTCTTGCCATATAAGACAAGCGAAAATTTGTGTATGCAATAATTTCGCAAAAATCATTCTGAACCTAACGAAAAAAATATATTTTATTGTGTTTGTTTATTATTAAATTATTGTAAAAGTATCTAAAATATATTTAGCTGGGTTAGGCTAAATTAAATTACACTTGTTATAATAAGGTTACGTAAGTTTCTCTTGGTACAAAATTAATATTTTTTTACATTAACATAAAAGAAAAATATATCTTTAAACGTATAAGAAAATTTTAGAAAGGACTTAATTTTAAATGAGTTCTTGCTAATTGACCAGTTTTACCTAAACGGTACGACATATATATATATATATATATATATATATATATATATATATATATATATATATATATATATATATATATATATATATATATATATATATATATATATATATATATATATATATATATATATATATATATATATATATATATATATATATATATATATATATATATATATATTATAATATTATTATATATATAATTATATATAAATAATATATATATTATATATATATATATATATATATTATATATATTATTATATTATAATTATTTATAATATTAAAATATATTTATTTATAATTAAATTAATATTATAATAATTATAATTTTATTTATAAATTAAAATTTTTATTAAATATAAATATATATATTAATATAAAATATTATTAAATTAATTTTAATATTTAATTATTTATAATAAATATATATATATATATATATATATAATTATATATATATATATATTATATATATATATATATATATATATATATATATATATATATATATATATATATATATATATATATATATATATATATATATATATATTATATATATATATATATATATTATATATATTATATATATATATATATTATTATATTATATATATCTATATATATATATATTATATATTATATATATTATATATATATATATTATATATATTATATATTATATATTATATATATATATATATATATATATATTATATATTATATATATATATATATATATATATATATATATATTAGTATATATATATATATATATATATATATATATATATATATTTTTTATTTCAACAAGTCGGTCGTCTCCACCGAGGCAGGTGACCAAAGAAAGAAAATTCCAAAGAAAATACTATCATCATTCAACACTTTCACCACCTCATACAAATCACTGTCTTTGCAGAGGAGTCCAGATACGACAGCTGAGAATAGTCCTCCCAGCTGTCACTATCCCAGACCCCTCCTTTAAAGTGCAGGCATTGTACTTCCCATTTCCAGGACTCAAGTCCAACTAAATCAATTAACTGGTTTCCCTGAATACCTTCACAAAATGTTACCCTGCTCACACTCCAACAGCTCGTCCGGTCCCAAAAACCATTAGTCTCCATTCACTCCTATCTAACACGCTCACACATGCTTGCTGGAAGTCCAAGCCCCTCGCCCACAAAACCTCCTTCACCCCCTCCCTCCAACCTTTCCTAGGACGACCCCTACCCCGCCTTCCTTCCCCTACAGATTTATATGCTCTCCAAGTCATTCTACTTTGATCCATTCTCTCTAAATGACCAAACCACCTCAACAACCCCTCTTCAGCCCTCTGACAAATATTTTTAGTAACTCCACACCTTCTCCTAATTTCCACATTCCGAATTTTCTGCATAATATTTACACCACACATTGCCCTTAGACAGGACATCTCCACTGCCTCCAGCCTCCTCCTCGCTGCAGCATTTGAAAAAAAGCTTCACACCCATATAAGAGTGTTGGTACCACTATACTTTCGTACATTCCCTTCTTTGCCTCCATGGATAACGTTTTTTGTCTCCACAGCTACCTCAACGCACCACTCACCTTTTTTCCTTCATCAATTCTATGGTTAACTTCATCCTTCATAAACCCATCCGCTGACACATCAACTCCCAAATATCTGAAAACATTTACCTCTTCCATACTCCCTCTCTCCAATGTGATATCCAATTTTTCTTTATTTAAATCATTTGATACCCTCATCACCTTACTCTTATCTATGTCCACTTTCAACTTTCTACCTTTACACACCCTCCCAAACTCGTCCACTAACCTTAGCAACTTTTCTTTAGAATCTCCCATAAGCACAGTATCACCAGCAAAAAGTAACTGTCAACTCCCCTTTTGCATTTAATCCCACCCCTCTCCCAAACACCCTAGCATTTACTTCTTTTACAACCCCATCTATAAATATATTAAACAACCATGGTGACATTACACATCCCTGTCTAAGACCTACTTTTACCGGGAAGTAATCTCCCTCTCTCCTACACACCCTAACCTGAGCCTCACTATCCTCATAAAAACTCTTTACAGCCTTCAGTAACTTTCTACCTATTCCATACACTTGCAACATTTGCCACATTGCTCCCCTATCCACTCTTTCATATGCCTTTCCTAAATCCATAAATGCAATGAAAACTTCTCTACCTTTATCTAAATACTGTTCACATATATTCTTCACTGTAAACACTTGATCTACACATCCCCTACCCACTCTAAAGCCTCCTTGCTCATCTGCAATCCTACTCTCTGTCTTACCTCTAATTCTTTCAATAATAACCCTGCCATACACTTTACCTGGTATACTCAGTAAACTTATTCCCCTATAATTCTTACACTCTTTTATCCCCCTTCCCTTTATATAAAGGAACTATACATGCTCTCTGCCAATCCCTAGGTACCTTCCCCTCTTTCATACATTTATTAAACAAAAATACCAACCACTTCAACACTATATCCCCCCCCTGCTTTTAACATTTCTGTCATGATCCCGTCAGTTCAAGCTGCTTTACCCCCTTTCATTCTACGTAATGCCTCACGCACCTCTCCCACACTCACATCCTGCTCTTCTTCACTCCTAAACGATGTTGTACCTCCCTGGCCAGTACATGAAATTACCGCCTCCGTTTTTTCATCGACATTTAAAAGTTCCTCAAAATATTCCCACCATCTACCCAATACCTCCAGCTCCCCATCTACTAACTCCCCTACTGTGTTTTTAACTGACAAATCCATTCGTTCCCTAGGCTTTCTTACCTTGTTTATCTCACTCCAAAAAAATTTCTTGTTTTCAGCAAAATTTCTTGACAGAGCCTCTCCCATTCTTTCATCTACTCTTCTTTTGCACTCTCTCGCCACTCTCTTCACCTTTCTTTTACTCTCCATATACTCTGCTCTTCTATTAACACTTCTGTTTTGTAAAACCTCTCATAAGCTACCTTTTTCTCTTTTATCACACCCTTTACTTCTTCATTCCACCACTCACTCCTCTTTTCTCCTGCACCCACCCTCCTATAGCCATAAACTTCTGCCCCACATTCTAATACTGCATTTTTAAAACTATCCCAACTCTCTTCAACCCCCCACTACTCATACTTGCACTAGCCCACCTTTCTGCCAATAGTTGCTTATATCTCACCCTAACTTCCTCCTCCCTTAGTTTATACACTTTTACCTATATATATATATATTATATATATATATATATATATATATATATATATATATATATATATATATATATATATATATATATATATATATATATATATATATATATATATATATATTATATATGTAAAAATACACATATACGTGTACATATATACATGTATATAAAATTTTCACTTATACGTTTAAATTATTATTATAATCAAAGAGAAGCGCTAAACCACAGGGGTCATACAGCGCTGCAGGTTATTGCAGGATGCAGGGAGAATGGGTTGTAAGAGGGAGAGGGATGATTAGTAGGGTATGGAGTGCAGCAGGACAGTGGATATATTGTTTTCATTTATGTTAATGAACCTTTGAAAACTTACCTAACCTTATTATAACAAGCTCAATTTAATTTAGCCTAATCCAACTAAATATATTTTAGATAAGTTTATAGTAATTTAATAATAAACAAACACAATGAAATATATTTTTTTTCGTTAGATTAAAAATGATTTTTGCGAAATTATTGTATATATGTACACATATATATATATACATGTATATGTATATATGTACACACATAAATATATATATATATATATATATATATATATATATATATATTATATATATATATATATATATGTACATATATATACATGAATATATGTACACATATATACATATATATATATAATATCTTTGTTTATTGCCAACCCGAAAAAAATCAATCGTTATGTGCACTGCAGTGTGTGTGTGTGATGAATGATATTAGGTTGCAAAACATTGCACTGTAATTATATTATGGCTGGTGTTTATTTTGGTTCCTTTTCCAAATTTTGATGTTTACAGTTATCTTGTATAGTAATACGAGTAAATTACCTAGGATAACCCTACCGTTTTGAAGACATATATTTGTTGTTGTTTTTGAATATTTCAAAGCAGGTGGTGTGTTAGACGGTTCAATTAAGCAGTGAGTACCATACTCACCTCCCCCAAACATTGTATTGCCATGCACTGTATTACACATCTTACGTAAACCACATCACATTATCAACCTGAATGCCAGAATCTTATACAAGATGCAATGGACATTTTCTACGTCTCAACAATGCTTCATTTTTTGGATATATCAGCTCTGTTACACTATATATGTATTAAATTATTTTAAGAGACTTAAGTTTTCTAGAGACGTAACAATAAAAAAGTTTGTAGCTTCGTCAGTGGTATGATTCTCACAGTTATCTCCTGTAATCAAGTTCACTGCCAACTATATCAGTTGAGTTTGGCACCCTTCACAAAACTACCAGACTCAAGTCTGCCAGAGTGCCACTGTAATTATAAAAACAGTTTGAGCCAGAGTAAATGTCTGACAATGACATTACATATATAATTGAGCAGCTTACTATTTTTAAGTGTTCTTTCCTTTAGTTTATACGCACACGCAAATATGATTTCTCCTGTATCAGTCGTGGTATCGCAACGAGTCAACACACGGGTATATTAGAATCAAACCCACTAGAAATGAGTTTAGAGCGTCACTCACAGAATATTTATGAGAAGCGGAGTGCGTGCGTACTGCCACCGCCGCCTGTCACCCAGAACTGAACTTCAGTACGTAACGTTCTGCCTCCACCACCCTACACCACAACGCCCAACCCGCATACCATCTTCCCTCTTCCCACACTCTTTTTTCCCTCCGTCACCTTTCTATTTAAGAACATTATTTAAATCACTGCATTTAGTGAGAAAACCTCGTAGCCGATTTCAGTAACCAAGTCACAAAGTTTCATGAAATATATACTATAAATTCCGTATCATATATAAGTAACTACCAACGCTGTTCGCTCTGGGGACCACCATAACGGGGAATTGTTTTTGTTTCACGCTACTGATTCATTGTATACAGTCATTATGCATCACTTGTTGATTACATCAACAAATAGTACAAGACTCTCCCTCTCTCTCTTTGACGAATATGCCTAGTTATTTAATATCAAGTTAAAGCGTATTTTATGAGAGGTGTCACAGTGTTGGCGTCATCTTGTAGGATAATCATAATTCTAATGTGAGTGTAGCTACCCGCGTGTACCGTGTCTCAAGGTCCTACAATGTCGCATCCTAGCTCATACTACCAGCCTGGGACCTTGCATTGTCAGCTAGAGATCATACTACCAGCCTGGAACCTTACATTGTCAGCTAGGGATCATACACTACCAGCCTGGAACCTTACATGGGGAAAGATGTTGATAGAGAAGTGCTATCCATGATTGTCTTCCTTGTGCAGTGTAAATAACCTCATTGTCAGCTATGGATCATACATACTACCAGCCTGGGCCCCTACATTCTCTCAGCTAGTGATCATACACACTACCAGCCTGGGACCTTACATTCTGTGAGCTAGAAATCATACACTACCAGCCTGAGACCTTACATTCTGTTAGCTAGTGAAGATACACACTACCAGCCTGGGACCTTACATTCTGAGAGCTAAAAATCATACACTACCAGCCTGAGACCTTACATTCTGTCAGCTAGTGATCATACACACTACCAGCCTGGGACCTTACATTCTGCCAGCCAGGGATCATGCACGCTACTAGCCTGGGATCTTACATTCTGCCAACCATCTTTGTAATTATATACACGCTACCAGCCTGGGACCTTACATTCTGCCAGCCAGGGATCATGCACGCTACCAGCCTGGGACCCTACATTTTGTCAACCAGGGATCATACAAACTACTAGCCTGGGACCCTTCATTTTGTCAGCTAGTGATCATACTACCAGCCTGGGAACTAACATTCTGCCTGCTAGGAATCATACATGCTACCAACGTAAGACCTTACATGTGACCAACCTGAATCCCAATGGAAACTATATGCTTCGATCACTGCTCCGTAAATGTGCTTATCTACGTTCATGTTATCATAATGAGTTATAGATCTACTCAGGCTTCTATCTATACTCCTATGGCAATCAAATTTATTGTTTACTTATATCTTAATATTATTTCTAATGCTTGACACAAACATGCCAGAGTTATATTCAACTCTTTTCCTTAAATGTACTACTTTCTTTGGCTAATTTATCAACTTGATCTTGTTGATGGTGTGCTTCTCTAACAAGCATGTTGAAAATCATTGAGTTAAGTGCGTTCACTGATGACATACTGTATAGATCTACTCAAGCTTCTATTTATATTCCTATTACAATCAAATTTATTGATTACTTATACCTTAATATTATTATTATTATTTTTATTATTATTATTATATCTTAATATTATTATTAGTGAAAAATTATTATTATTATTATTATTATTATTATGAGCCAATCACCTGCAGGAGGTTTATAGGGCACCACCTGAATTATTACCTGAAAATAATTTGCTTGGCGGGCAGGCAGTGCATGTAACATCCCCCCCCAATGAAGAGCAGGGGTGCCACTAGCACGTTGAGGGACAACACAATAAGTGTCAGGGGCCCAAGATTGTTCAACTGCCTCCCAGCATACATCAGGGGGATTACCAACAAACCCCTGGCTGTCTTCAAGCAGGAACTGGACAGGCACCTAAAGTCGGTACCTGACCAGCCAGGCTGTGGTTCGTACGTTGGACTGCGTGCGGCCAGCAGTAACAGCCTGGTTGATCAGGCTCTGGTCCAACAGGAGGCCTGGTCACAGACCGGGCCGTGGGGGCGTTGACCCCTGGAATTCTCTCCAGGTAGACTCCAGGTTACTGAACTGCAACTCCCTCGATTGCCCACTTCCTCAGTACTTTCACAAAAAGCTAGACCTAACATTAAATTAATAATTACAATATTAAAACCAGCTACTCTGGTATATTGAGGATGTGGACTTGTGGATGTGGCTTGCTGGGAACACAATATGATTATACATAAATTATTAGTGTTATTAAAACAGAACCTCTTATTACCACTTACAATTCAATTATTGTAGATGGATCACTCCACAACACCTGCCTTGCATCTAGACCCTTCACTGGCCAGTTAGTGTCTAAATGCAAGCACTAATGATGCACTTTCCTGTGAGCGATGTTGCATTCCTTATTTTCCGCCATGCACATGTAATTCTTGAAGTCCCGCCAATTTCTTGTCCCAATTCTTCAGCAAGAATGTGTTAGCAATTTCTAAATTACGAATTGAGGCCAATACAACCCATTAGGCCTCCGAGAATGCCCAATTATTAACAGAACTTCTCACTACAACCAGCATTCACAAACTGCAAATGGCGTCTCCCCAGCGTCCCTACTGGCTGTTCTTCTACCCCCCCCCATCACTCGAAATTTTTCGAAGAGTCCAAACAGCATCATATTTTATTCATTCATATGTTCTACATTTAGGAAATTATGCAAAAAAATTCCACAGTTAGTATGATCGATTGTAATGATCAGTGAGTCAAGTTCATTGTCGAAAGTTAACTTTAGTGTAGTTAGGATGGCAAACAATTAAGTTAGCAGTGTAGACATCCAGTTGTCAATTCTTATGCCTAACTCAACATAGTTACTATAGTTCTTATCTGGGGGGGGCGGGGGTGACAATAAGAGCAGATGCAGCCCTACCAGACTCTTGTTTAGATCCATCAGTGTATATAATTTGATACATTTTCACTAACAGTTAAGCGAGAAATGTCTTTTTGAGCTGTCACTATTGCAATTTTTTTATTTATTTAAAAGACACATATTACAAAATACAGAACAAAACAAAAGTCGACTAATACAAAAATAATCCAGATGTTATACATACAAAACTTTTCTCAACAAGGCCACAACTGGTGATAACATTAAATGTCGTAACATGAAAAGACAGATCATTGTAAAATGTACGTAACAGTGATACATTTCCTTACACTATATTGAAAGGCCATACATAGACATTAACATACAACTCTAGACAGGAACAGCTAGAGGATATACATAGAAACTGCCCGGTGCACGCAAAAGCAAACTAAGCACCACGGCTCCAAAAGTTAACAAAAATAAGAAAACAATATTTCTCTATATTAATGAATACACACCATGAAAACAGGAAATACAGATATATCGCACAGCGACAACTACCATACGTACTTAGGAGGAAATTCTTCTCCTTGCAAAGTACAACAGGACATATAATCCAGGTAACATCAAAACTGTCAAAGGCACCTAAATATATATAACCACAACAGCAACATTAACATGTCCGGAGTCACACTCTGTCGACATCCAACCCCATGATTACCTGCCAAGCCAGACACCAAGGAAAGCCACCTAGGAGTCCTTTCTCTCGCCATCCCATCCCGCCCGCCCCCTCCGTCTCCCGTCATCCCCTCACACTCCTCTCAAGTTTACTTGTACATGGTTTCCCTAGTCAACATGTCCTGCTGCAACAACAAAAGCGTCACCCGTCGCCTGAACCCCAGCCTACACACAACAACCCCCCACTACCACACACTCATATACCCCATTCATTCAGACAGACATTTAAACCCCCCACCCCTCCCTGCCCCCCTCCTCCTGACCAGCCCTTTCAGATGCTAGCTCTAAAAAAAACCAAAAGGAACTCTACCGTCATATTCCTATAGCCCGTAGGGAAAGCCCTCTCCCAATTCCTCCCGTATAAATTCTGATTCCTGCACCTAGTCCTATAAAAAGTAGCTGCCAAAGCCCGAACCCTAAGATCCCCCACCACATCACGCATACCCCAAGACACATGTATATAGTCAGTGACTATATACATGATAGCCCTCCTTACATCCTCACGTACACTTCCAACATCTAGACTTAAAACCCTTAAAAAAGACAACCCCCTTCCCCCAAACCCCTGGATGATCCTACCAACCCAATCCCGCACCCCTCCTAAAACCTCACAGAAATATACCGCATGATATGCCGTATCCCAATGCCCACACCTGAGGCAACTACCATCCCTCGCCAACCCCATTGCACACAACTGAGCCCGGGATGCTAAAATCTCATGCATAAAATGAAAAACTGTCTCCCTCACCTTCGCCTTTAACCATAACTTTCGCAAACCCACCTCCCACACTGCCTGCCAATCATACATAGGAAAAATACTCTCTCCCAACACCAAATCCCCAGTGCCACCCATCCTCCCCAACACCCCCACCTTTAAATTCCCCAGTTCCCTGACAGCCAATAAACATCTCAACATATCCTCACATACCAGGAGATCCTTCCCTCCCCACCACTTTCGCACCTACCGCATTACCGCTCCCACCTGCTTACCTCTCTCCCCTTCCCCCACCAAGTACCTCTGCTTCACATATATACCCTGCAATGTGCGATGTACTGGCATAAGCCCCAGACCACCCTTGCTCACCGGCGTCATTACAACCCACTTATTTAACCAATGTCTTCCATAACCTCATATAAACCTTAAAACCCTTTTTTGTAACCTATCTATATCCTCTACTAATAACGGATATACTGCTGCTACGTGCCATAATTTACTATAAATGAGCACATTAACCACAATTACTCGCTGCAATAAAGTAACATCACCTGGCCTCCAGCCCCCCCATACACCTCATAGACACCTCCACACAATGATCTGAATTCAAAACCCTAGCTAACCTACTCTCATTATGTGTCCACCGTTGAAAACACTGCAAGACTCCAAGCAGACATAAAACAAATCTTTAAATGGGCTGCAGAAAACAATATGAAGTTCAATGATGAGAAATTTCAATTACTCAGATATGGAAAACGTGAAGAAATTAAAATCTCATCAGAGTACAAAACTAATTCCAACCACACAATAGAGCGAAAAACTAATGTCAAAGACCTGGGAGTGATCATGTCAGAGGATCTCACCTTCAAGGACCATAACAAAGTAGCAATTGCATCTGCTCGAAAAATGACAGGATGGATAATGAGAACCTTCAAAACCAGGGATGCCAAGCCCATGTTGACACATTACAGATCGCTTGTTCTATCTAGGCTGGAATATTGCTGCACACTAACTGCACCTTTCAAGGCGGGTGAAATTGCTGACCTTGAAAATGTGCAGAGAACCTTCACCGCACACATAAGTGCGATAAACCACCTCAACTACTGGGAACGCTTGAAGTTCCTAAACCTGTACTCTCTAGAACGCAGGCGGGAGAGATACATTATTATATACACATGGAAAATTCTAGAGGGATTAGTACCAAACTTGCACACAAAAATCACTCCCTACGAAAGCAAAAGACTCGGCAGGCGATGTAACATCCCCCCAATGAAGAGCAGGGGTGCCACTAGCACGTTGAGGGACAACACAATAAGTGTCAGGGGCCCAAGATTGTTCAACTGCCTCCCAGCATACATCAGGGGATTACCAACAAACCCCTGGCTGTCTTCAAGCAGGCACTGGACAGGCACCTCAAGTCAGTACCTGATCAGCCGGGCTGTGGTTTGTACGTTGGACTGCGTGCGGCCAGTAGTAACAGCCTGGTTGATCAGGCTCTGGTCCAACAGGAGGCCTAGTCACAGACTGGGCCGCAGGGGCGTTGATCCCTGGAATTCTCTCCAGGTAGACTCCAGGTAGATACCCATCAAACACTCTTTTCCCATCCCATGCATTTCTACACCTACAGTTACCAGCCTATAAAAAGGGTCCTGTAAACAGGCAAAAAGGAGTTGCGATCAGGGACAACCCTGTTGCAAACCCTTTTCCATTCCTACTACCTCCCCTACCCTCCCATTCACCTGAACACGTACCAGTGCCCCATTATACAAAGTTTGTACCCAACTCATGATTTCCTCACCAAATCCCTGTTTTCTCAACATGCTTAATAACATATCCCTTTCTACATTATCATAAGCCGTCTCCCAATCCAACCCTAACACCCCACCCCCTCCCTTCAACAAAATCCCAAATCCTACCATGGCCTAGCCTCATACACCTCCCTGGTATCCCAAATTGCCCCTGTGCAATGCACTTCCCCAAAACTCTCCTCATTCTGTTACCCAAAACCTCGCAAAAATTTTATAGTCCACACAGAGCAGAGATATAGCCTGATAGTCTCTTATATCCTCCCCTCCTTTACCCTTAGGAACTAACACAACCACACCCATATGTTGATCAATGCTCATATGACCCTTTCATTTCATTGAATTAAAACCCTGGTTAAACAGTGCCTCATCACCTCCCAATTATGAACATAAAAATCACTCGGAATTCCATTAATCCCCTGCGCTTTCCCAAGCTTCATCCTTTTCACTGCTGCCCACACCTCCTCTTCCATTATATCTCCCTCCATCTCTACCCTCTCCACTTCCTCTATACCACACTGCATTCCCTCCAAAACTATATCTCGTGCATCCACCTCAGCTACCCTCTTGGACAAATACTCTCCAAACCAATGACCGGCGTATTCACACATACCTTCCATTGACCGCAAGATCTGTCCCACCCTATACCCCGCTAATTCCCTACTTACCTTTAAAGACATAATTTTCATACACTTCCTCTTCATATGAAATCCCCTTAAAACTGTCACAGATGGTCTATCTCCCCATAAAACATCTTCTATCCCACTCCTTACCCTAATCGCCTGAAATCGATCATTTTGTATATCACGCAATTGTGCTTTTAACCCTGCTATTTCATCCATGTACCGAACCCCCTTCCCCGCATAACAATCCTGCAACTGACCCTCTAAATACTTTTGCAATCCAAAACGAAACCGCGACTCTTCCCTACCCGCACGCTAATAATATGCACATATAGCCTGCTTTGACTGATCTGCCCACCAGTGACATATATCACCCACTCCCAGGCTCGTCCGCCCTCCCCTACCCATACCCCAACACCCCTCCCAGTACCTCTCCCACCATTCCGCGAAACACCCAACCTGCTCCACTCCCTGTAATAACCAAACATTAAGCTTCCAACAACTGGAATACATTTTAATCACCCCAACCCAGTCTAAAACTGTAAGTACACCCCGATGATCTGAGAAACCTACATCTACATAATCTACTGAAACCACGGTGATAATCCTCGTCACATACATCCGGTCAAGCCTTGCCCCATAACCCTGTCTAAGGAACATATGTTCAACTACCCCACCCCCTCATCTAGATCAACCACCCCCACTGCCCCCAAGACATCCCAAAGCACCCCAGGATGCACCCTGCCCTCTCGGTTCCACATCCTTATTCCTAATGACACAATTCCAATCCCCTCCAATAATAGTAATTAAGGGTAGACCTTGCAAAAAGTATACTAACTCGTCCCTGACAAATTGCTCCTTGATCCTTCTGCTAGGCATCACCGGCATGTAAACTCCAATGAAACTAATGATAACTCCACCCTATACCCCATCTACATGTACTATCTGACCCCCACTCCCCTCCTCCCAGGCTGTCATCCTAAAAGGGCTTCTCCCTGACACCCACTGCCACCCCACCCTTGAAACTATCTGAGCTACCCGCATAAACAGCATATCCATTCAAATCCAAGTCTCTTCCATACCTATGATTATGCTCTTGCAAAAAGCATACATCAACATTCAATTGTTGCAATGTCACTTCTACCCAACAGCGCTTTACCTCCACACGGAGGCCATTCATATTCATTGTGAAACAATGAATATTGCCTTGCCCCATAACCCTGTCTAATGAACATATGTTCAACTACCCTACCCCCCTATCTACATCAACCACCCCCACTGCCCCAAGACATCCCGAAGCACCCCAGGATGCACCCCGCCCCCTCGGTTCCACATCCTTATTCCTAATGACACAATTCCAATCCCCTCCAATAATAGTAATTAAGGGTAGACCCCGCAAAAAGTATACTAACTCGTCCCTGACAAATTGCTCCTTGATCCTTCTGCTAGGCATCGCCGGCATGTAAACTCCAATGAAACTAATGATAACTCCACCCCATACCCCATCTACATGTACTATCCGACCCCACTCCCTTCCTCCCAGACTGTCATCCTAAAAGGGCTTCTCCCTGACACCCACTGCCACCCCACCCTTGAAACTATACCTATGATTATGCTCTTGCAAAAAGCATACATCAACATTCAATTGTCGCAATGTCATTTCTACCCAACGGCGCTTTACCTCTGTACGGAGGCTATTCATATTCATTGTGAAACACCTGAAAAGAATGAAGGTGTCTTTCCTCAATGTCTCTGCTGTCTCTGTACCCCCACTTGCAAGCCACCAGGCTTCTCACCTTTACCTGGGCCTCCCTTCCCTACCACCCTTTCCTGAACTCCTGCTCTGACACCTTTAGCTACCTCAGCCCAAGCCTTTTTGCTAACCTTCTGCCCTGGTGTCAGGACATCCTCCTCAGGTGACCCGCTAGGCCTTTTCTTAGATTCCCCTGTGACTTCCATTGCCACCCTCCCCTCCCCTTCCTCACCCCTGTGCACCTCCACACAAACCACTCGCTCTAGGCTGGGAGACAGCCCTTCACATCCAACATCCTCCACTGACACAACACTTGCACCTAAGTCGTCCTGCTCTATAACAATGTCCCCCAAATCATCTGATAAAGGGCTATCCAGCAGTACACCAGCATCCTGAAAGAGCGGTTCAGGCACACTTAATCCCACCACCTCACTACCAGGATCCACCTGGGCACCTCCAGGTGCGTCCACCTGTGACACAGTAGGCAACGTAAGCACACGCTCACCCACATCATCCAGCTGATCACTCCAATTACTCGAAGCTGTCTGCACCATATCACCCTGCTCTTCCTTCGATGATTCCTCCACCGACACGATCACTGGCTGCTCATCCACACTGTATCTCCTCTGCTGTCTCTGAGCATCCGCACAGTTCGCCACCATGTGTCCAGTTCCACCACAAATGCGACATGTCCTCTGCTGTCTCACATAGGTAACAAATACCTGCATGTGGAACTCCTCTATCAATACATACGACGGAATTTGACTACGCAAGGTCATTTTCAGAGAAAATGAACCTGCCAACAAGCCGGTATACGGACCTTGTGACCACCGTCCCATCGTCGCTGCATGTATAACCTTGTAACGACTAAAAATGTTATGAACATCTGCCTCAAACGGAAGATTTCTAATCCTAATCCAAGTGTAGTAACATGACACATCCCTCAAGCGCACTTCAAGACTTGGATTAACCACTAGGGGACGATCCTGGTACCGATCTATGACCTTCTCATACGCGCTGCTCACTCCAAATTTGACGAAGATCCTCGTCGCTCCATTAAGCGAAATGCCAATCAATTCTTCGTTGACCACACCATAAGTGTCACGCAGAATGGCCGGCAGCAGGACATTGGCATTACTCGGGTAAATGGCACCCTTTAACATCTCGACACATACAGTGTTTACTCGACTTCAAATTCAAATTCAAATTCAAATTCTTTATTTCGAGTAATATACAAGGTGGGGTGTACTTATAATTATACATTTTATGAAGTAGATATTACAAGATGGCCAATAATATGCCTAGGTATGCCTAGGCTTTTCAGGCAGTCTTATGATAGGTCTTACTCAATAGTGACACAATGATTATACTGATAGTAAGGTTAGGTAATTGTAGTTATTAACTAGGTTTACAAAATTGAGGTACTGAAATTTAAACATTTAAGAATTTAACAATTAGTTTAAGAATTTAGCATTTAGTTTATATATTAATGATAAAGGTGATGTATTGGCATAATACAGTTTCTATATTGGAGTGTCTTAGGCAAACTTATGACTAGCTTAAGAATTATGAAGCAATAGGTGTATTAGAATTTTGGTTAGTACTGTGCAAATTAAGGGGAATCACAGATATCAATAAGTGTATTTTGCTGTGGATATGTGCAAGAGAAAGTAGTTTTTATGTGGTTAGCTACCGGTTGGGTGCGTAAGTGAGATAAGATGTTTTTTAACGGTGCTTTTGAAAATGGAGGTTGTGTCTGCAGTTCTAGAGTTTTCAGGCAGGGAGTTCCAGATTTTAGGCCCTTTTATGCGCATTGAATTTTTGTATAGATTTAGTCGGACACGGGGAATGTCAAAGAGATGTTTATGTCTGGTATTATGTCTATGGGTCCTGTCACAACTGTCAAGAAAGTGTTTTAGCTCAGGGTTAAAGTTGGAATTTAAGGTTCTATAAATGTAGGTAGCAGAGTAGTAAGTATGGATGTTCTGAACAGTGAGTAGGTTTAGGTCTTTGAAGAGTTGGGGGGAGTGCTGCCTAGCGTTGGATTGCGTGGTAATTCTTACTCCGGCTTTTTGTTGGGTTATTATTGGCTTTAGGTGGGTAATTGCTGTTGATCCCCATGCACAAATGGCATATGTGAGGTAGGGATAGATGAGTGAGTAGTATAGTGTGAGTAGGGCTGATTGTGGTACATAATACCGTATCTTAGAGAGGATCCCCACAGTTTTGGACACTTTCTTTGTTATGTGTTGGATATGGGTGCTGAATTTCAGGCTGCTGTCAAGGTGAAGGCCCAGGAACTTGCCCTCGTTATGTTTAGCAATAGGTGTAGTGTTGATATTAATGTTTAATTGTGGATCATCTGCTCTGTTGCCAAACATAATATAGAAGGTCTTATCAGTGTTGAGTGTAAGTTTATTGGCTGTCATCCATGTTGATATTTTTATTAATTCGTCGTTAACAATGGTATTAAGCGTGGCAAGGTTTGTGTGGGAGATGACATAAGTTGTGTCGTCAGCAAAGAGTATTGGTTTCAGGTGTTGTGATACATTGGGAAGATCATTGATGTATAAGAGGAAGAGCAGGGGACCAAGGACACTTCCCTGCGGTACTCCGGTGTCAAGTGGTCGTGTCGTGGAGGATGTGTCTTTAATAGTGACATACTGATACCTATTAGTGAGGTAGGATTTGAAGTATGCTAGTGCATGGCCTCTTATTCCATAGTGGTCAAGTTTGTGGAGTAGGATGCCGTGGTTTACTGTGTCGAAAGCTTTCCTTAGGTCAATAAAAAGTCCTAATGGATATTCCTTATTTTCGAGTGCTGTGTAAAGCAGGTCTATCATTTTTACTATTTACTTCTAGCTCTCTCCGCCATCTTGTAGAAAACCAGGGAGCAGAGCTCAGCGCAGCACACCCGTACGCCACAAGAGCCAGGTTGCGAATATTGCAATTGATTTAAGCCAGGGATCATTACTGATGAGCTTCATGGGAGGGGCTTCAGATGTGTGATATTAAATGAATAATTTTTCTATGTAGGAGTGAAATTCTTTTGTTGTCTATATAGTGCTGATGCAGGTTATAGAATTTAATGTAGCTAGATGTATTTCGGTTGCTGCGAGATCCGATGACCTCAGCCCCCAATACTATTGAGTGCGTATTTATATGCGCATTTATAGGAATAGTTCAGAGTGTGGCATAGGTTTTTAATGCAGTTAAATAGTAGCATTGAAGATCTGAAACTAATCAAAGAGGCATTCACAAGGTATCACAAAGAAACTAATATCTCAATTTCTTCAATAGGAATGGCAAAGTAGGACATACACAACTCTAAACTAATTCATACCTTCCACTAAGAAACACCAGCTTTAAAAACAAACTAAAGAGGCATTTTTTTCATTATCAATGTCCTAAAATATGCCAAGACATTAAGTGTGAAGTTGCATTATCAAGTTATTAGTAATGAAGAGTTGAAAACAATTGGTTGAGGCACTCAGAAATTACAGCATGAAAACCGCTTTTTCATTTATTCCCAAATGTCTTCCATAAAAGAGGCAAACTAGGAGCTACACAAGCTTATTCAGGTAAGTTTTAATTAGGCTTTGGGTATATGACATGCCAGTTTTTTATATGGAATTGAGGGCGCAATACAGACTAACTTATTTCTGACCAGAAGATATATTTTCCAATTATTTCACGGGAAACTAATTTGTTTAATCAAATTAGCACATTAGAACTCACACAACCTAAAATCAAGAGAAAACTTCATTTGAAGGAAAAAAACATCGGCACAAAAATCTAAAGCCGACCTAAAGATGCATTCTCAATGCAAATGTGCATCCACACACTCCACTTTCACTTTTTGCATAGTCATCGAAGAACGTGGGCTGGTGGCAAAAGCTCTTGCTTCACACGGCGAGGGTTTGGGTTCGATTCCCGGTGAAGGGGTGGAAACATCGGACGAGTTTCCTTACACCGGTTGCCTATGCTCACCCATCAGTAAAATGGGTACCTGGGTGTTAGTCGACTGGCGTGGGTCGCATCCTGGGACAAAACTCACATAATTTGCCCGAAATTCTCTGCATAACAAGGGGCTTTCTATACAGTAGTATGTCATTGATGTCAGCACAAAACACGTTATATATTTATTATCACAATATAGATCTATAAAAAATACCCCCTTCCCCAGCAATCCCCCCTACCCAAAATAAATCTGCACACTAACATGTGCCAATTACCATCCCTATTTTATTAAAACCAAAACAGAACAAGGAGACACACACTAACACCACCTCACTTTGTCATTGAGTCGGTCCCAAAACATTGGGAATCGTTATGACACAAACATGTCTTTGCACATTGACCGACCTTTCGTCGGTACTTAAGATTGAACATTAATAAACATAATATAAGAACATTAGTATATACAGAAGCGTACAACGTGTTCAGTACACCGAGGAAATGACATGTAATTATGTTAGTACATATAATCTGGAACATTATGCCACTAAACACTCCTCATCCAAGTACCAATTACGTTCATGAAGAATTGAAAAGTAACAAATTCTGTTTTTGTTGTTTCCCCTTCCGAATTTACAATGTAATTCCAAAGAATTACCTCTCATCAATGCTATCTAAGTACGATATAATATAATACAAATCTTTACCAAAACCTCGAACATTAAACATTGTAACACTAATGCTGCTCCCATCAGAAAGCTGTTTTGATTTTGATTTTTATCTTAACAATTTATTAATATTAGAAACAGATATGAACAGACTATAACCATATCAAGTATTGGTGAGATCACACAACTCAAAACGCACATGGTTCAAAACATAAGGGACGTCAGGCATATACATATATATACAATTATATATCCACACACCTACACATATATACTCAAGACCTTACCAGGACCCACGCCCGACACAAACCCCCATTGCTATCCCCTGACACCCTCCAATCATCCCCTCCCCTCCCCAGTCTAGGTAACCGATACATGCTCCATTCACCCCAAAACCCACTCCACCCCCCGCTCATACACATGCATACTTCTGCAACAACCACCGACCTGCAGTTGACCACTTCAGCACCATCAACACCCGCACCCCCCGGACGCTCCACATCTCCATCCGGTTCCACTACCGTACACAGCAACTCTTCCGGCAGTGGACTATCCAGAATCCTCCTCAGGTCCTCAAGGCTGGGGTCCAGTAACTCATTTCCCTCCTCCAAAGGACTTCTCTCAGAGTTGACCCCCGCCGGTTCCATAGTCTCGCTCAGAGTCTTCTGGGGCAACGTCAACACGGCCTCCTCCCTAGCATCGCTCCATTTACCAGTATCCGCAGCGTTCACCAGACATCTTCTACCACAGGTGTCGTCAACAGTACTTGTTCCTCTCAAACACTTGACTCTGTCTGCACGTCGTCATCTCCTCGGGTCCCATTGTATGGACCCCGTCGCCAGTCACACATTTCTGTCATATGCCCCGGGGTGCTGCACAGACGACACGTTCTCTGCTGCCCTGCATACGTGACGTAAACCTGGGTAGGGAATGCCTCCATCATAATGTATGACGGTATTTGCCTCCTCAGGGTCATTTTGACAGAGACCAACCCCTCCGGCATACCTGCATATGGCCCTTGGGCCCATTGCCCTATGGTGGCAGCATGGATGACCCCATACTTGCAAAACACCTGTCTGACGTCAACCTCGTTGGCTTCAAAAGGAATATTCTTAATCCTTATCAACAAGTAGTGAGCCGATGCATCCCTAAGACATACCTCCAGGTTCGTGTTAATTACGATGCTCCTCTTTTGGTACCTGTTGACAATTCCATTGTAGAAACTGCCGGATGCAAACTTGACGAAAAACCTGGCAGCTCCGTTCAAGGAGATCCCGTAAATGTCCTTAGTCGATATCCCATATGTGTCCCTCAAAATTAAGGACAAGAGAATGTCGGCATTGCTGGGATACACAGCTCCCTGCAGCAAATCAATGCATACAGTACATACACGTCGCTGGTATCCATCCGCCAAGTTGTGGAAAATTAAAGTGCACTGACTCCACCACCAGGGAGCTCTGCGAGCACGTCCGTTCACCACCAAGGTTGGGGAACGACTTCACTTAAGTTAAATCAAGTTTATAAAATTGCTCACAGTGTCCAGAATATCTTGCTTCCAATTTTGTCAAGGCTGGGAACCAAAGCAATCATGGTACTAGGGGAAGAGAGCACAACTTTGTAGTACCCACAGTCAGTGGCCAGGCTTCAAGCACCTTTTATTGTACAGCAATAAAGGAATGGAACAGATTGCCTGCATATGTCACATCTTATCACTTATGATGACTGACAGCGATGTCTGGCCGCATGAGTCCTGAATTACGACTCAGATGTCGTACTGCACTACCCTCAATGCTCAGTCTTGCTTGCTTTTATCTAAGTCATAGCATGAGCCAGTTCAAGAAGAGAGCCAAAAGGTGCCTAATGAATGTAGCGACAGAAAGGGAGGAGAATGAGTTTTTATTTTTTTTAGCTAACACACATGTAAATGTAAATAACTCTTTTTACCTTATTCCTTGTATATATCCTTTATAGTATAATAACATATATCTTCTACAGTGTATAATATTAAGGTATTAAAAGGACTCCAATGGAAATAAGTCACTCTCTCTGACTTTTTTGGGTTATCCTAGGTTCTCTACACATATGCTGCTATGTATGGTAATCTATGTAACTGTATTTGTGTATTCTTGAATAAACTTACTTACTTACATCTCTTATCTTATCTCTTATCTTTGTTGAAGACACTCCAGGAGGTTTTGCGTGTATTCAGTAGAGTACCCTTAAAGAGCTTCGTTTTCTACGAACACTGCAACATTTATCGTTCTCTTTGGATTTTTGAATATGTAAACTATTTTAATTTGATAAGATAAGATTTCTTCGGATTTTCAACCCCGGAGGGTTAGCCACCCAGGATAACCCAAGAAAGTCAGTGCGTCATCGAGGACTCTCTGTCTTATTTCCATTGTGGTCCTTAATCTTGTTCCCGAGGATGCGACCCACACCAGTCGACTTACAACCCAGGTACCTATTTGCTGCTAGGTGAACATGACAACAGGTGTAAGGAAACACGTCGAAATGTTTCCACCCGCCGGGAATCGAACCCGGGCCCTCCGTGTGTGAAGCGAGAGCTCTAGCCACCAGACCACCAGACCACCAGAACTATAGACGGTTTTATTCGGATTATTATTCCTGAAGGTTCTTAACATCGAAAGTCTCTAGAAAGCCAGTCAATATAACTTATTTCCATTTGGGTTCTTTGAACTCTTTTCCCAGAACGCAACCTACGACAGTCTTCTAGCATCTAAGTATGTACCTGCGTACATGTGAGGGGAACATGAACATTAGAAGCAAACACCTTATTTTCCTTCTCGTGTTGATATCGAACCCGTTTTTAACTTTTTAACCGACACTTGAGTGAGTCATAAACCCTCTGGTATATTCCTTTCTAAAATTATTTTATTCATAATCTCAAAAGAGAACCCTCCGCAGTGAGTAGGATTCGAACCTACGCGGGAAGATCCCATCTGATTTCTAGTCAGACGCCTTAACCACTCGGCCATCACTGCATGTAGGGCTTGCTACTGCCAATTTAAAATAACCCAGGTATGCCTAAATTAATGATTAGTCCTAAAATATATAGTGCGATTCTTGAGCCAACGAAAGACATTTGAAAATCATATACGATATATACATACATGTATATATATATATATTTATATAAAAATATTAAAAAAATATATATAAATATATATTTATATTTATATATTATATATACTATATATATATATATATATATATATATATATATATATATTATATATATATATATATATATATATATATATATATATATATATATATATATATATATATATATATATATATATATATATATATATATTGGTAGTAGGTTGGTAGACAGCAACCACCCAGGGAGGTACTACCGTCCTGCCAGGTGACTGTGAAACAGAAACCTGAAACTGTTTTACATGATGGTAGGATTGCTGGTGTCTTTTTTCTGTCTCATAAACACGCTGGATAACAGGTATATTTAGCTACTTCTACTTACACTTTAGGTCACACTACACTGGCATACACATGCATATATATACGTACATACACTAGGTTTTTTCTTTTCTTAATAGCTCTTGTTCTTTTTATTTTCTCTATTGTCCATGGGGAAGTGGAAAGAATCTTTCCTCCGTAAGCCATGCGTGTCGTATGAGGCGACTAAGATGCCGGGAGCAATGGGCTAGTAACCCCTTCTCCTGTACAAATCTACTAAAAACGAGAAGAAGAAAAACTTTATAAAATTGGGTTGTCTGAATGTGCGTGGATGTAGTGCGGATGATAAGAAAGAGATGATTGCCGATGTTATGAATGAAAAGAAGTTGGATGTCCTGGCCCTAAGCGAAACAAAGCTGAAGGGGTAGGCGAGTTTCAGTGGGGAGAAATAAATGGGATTAAGTCAGGAGTATCTGAGAGAGTTAGAGCTAAGGAAGGGGTAGCAATAATGTTGAAGGATCAGTTATGGAAGGAAAGAGGGAATATAAATGTGTAAATTCAAGGATTATGTGGATTAAAATAAGGGTCGGATGCGAAAAGTGGGTCATAATAAGCGTGTATGCACCTGGAGAAGAGAGGAGTGTAGAGGAGAGAGAGATTTTGGGAGATGTTAAGCGAATGTATAGGAACTTTTGAACCAAATGAGAGAGTAATTGTGGTAGGGGACCTAAATGCTAAAGTGGGAGAAACATGCAGAGAGGGTGTAGTAGGTAAGTTTGGGGTGCCAGGTGTAAATGATAATGGGAGCCCTTTGATTGAACTTTGTATAGAAAGGGGTTTAGTTATAGGTAATACATATTTTAAGAAAAGAGGATAAATAAGTATACAAGATATGATGTAGGGCGTAATGACAGTAGTTTGTTGGACTATGTATTGGTAGATAAAAGACTGTTGAGTAGACTTCAGGATGTACATGTTTATAGAGGGCTACAGATATATCAGATCACTTTTTAGTTATAGCTACAGTGGGAGTAAAAGGTAGATGGGATACAAGGAAAATAGAATCAGTAAGTAAAAGAGAGGTGAAGGTTTATAAACTAAAAGAGGAGGCAGTTAGGGTAAGATATAAACAACTATTGGAGGATAGATGGGCTAGTGAGAGTGTAGGCAATGGGGTCGAAAATGTATGGGGTAGATTTAAAAATGTAGTGTTAGAGTGTTCAGCAGAAGTTTGTGGTTACAGGCGAGTGGGTGCGGGAGGGAAGAGGAGCGATTGGTGGAATGATGATGTAAAGAGAGTAGTAAGGGAGAAAAAGTTAGCATATGAGAGGTTTTTACAAAATAGAAGTGATGCAAGGAGGGAAGAGTATATGGAGAGAAAAAGAGAGGTTAAAAGAGTGGTGAAGCAATGTAAAAAGAGAGCAGATGAGAGAGTGGGTGAGATGTTATCAGCAAATTTTGTTGAAAATAAGAAAAAGTTTTCGAATGAGATTAATAAGTTGAGGAAGCCTAGAGAACAAATGGATTTGACAGTTAAAAATAGGAGAGGAGAGTTATTAAATGGAGAGTTAGAGGTATCGGGAAGATGGAGAGAATATTTTGAGGATTTGTTAAATGTTGATGAAGATAGGGAAGCTGTGATTTCGTGTGTAGGGCAAGGAGGAATAACATCTTGTAGGAGTGTGGAAGAGCCAGTTGTGGGTGTAGGGGAAGTTCGTGAGGCAGTGGGTAGAATGAAAGGGGGTAAGGCAGCTGGGATTGATGGGATAAAGATAGAAATGTTAAAAGCAGGTGGGGATATAATTTTGGAGTGGTTGGTGCTATTATTTAATAAATGTATGGAAGAGGGTAAGGTACCTAGGGATTGGCAGAGAGCGTGTATTGTTCCTTTGTATAAAGGCAAAGGGGACAAAAGAGAGTGCAAAAATTATAGGGGAATAAGTCTGTTGAGTGTACCTGGTAAAGTGTATGGTAGAGTTATTATTGAAAGAATTAAGAGTAAAACAGAAAGCAGGATAGCAGATGAACAAGGGGGCTTTAGGAAAGGTAGGGGGTGTGTAGACCAAGTGTTTACAGTGAAACATATAGGTGAACAGTATTTGGATAAGGGTAAAGATGTTTTTGTGGCATTTATGGATTTGGAAAAGGCGTATGATAGGGTAGATAGGGGGGCAATGTGGCAGATGTTGCAGGTGTATGGAATAGGAGGAAGGTTACTGAAAGCAGTGAAGAGTTTTTATGAGGATAGTGAGGCTCAGGTTAGAGTGTGTAGGAGGGAAGGGGACTATTTCCCAGTAAAAGTGGGCCTTAGCAAGGATGTGTGATGTCACCGTGGTTGTTCAATATATTTATAGATGGGGTTGTAAGAGAAGTGAATGCGAGGGTCTTGGCAAGAGGTGTTGGGCTAAAAGATAAAGAAGCAAATACAAAGTGGGAGTTGTCACAGTTGCTTTTTGCTGATGACACTGTGCTTTTGGGAGATTCTGAAGAGAAGCTGCAGAGGTTGGTGGATGAATTTGGTAGGGTGTGTAAAAGAAGAAAATTGAAAGTGAATATAGGAAAGAGTAAGGTGATGAGGATAACAAAAAGAATAGGTGACGAAAGATTGGATATCAGATTGGAGGGAGAGAGTATGGAGGAGGTGAATGTATTCAGATATTTGGGAGTGGACATGTCGGCGGATGGGTCTATGAAGGATGAGGTGAATCATAGAATTGATGAGGGGAAAAGGGTGAGTGGAGCACTTCGGAGTCTGTGGAGACAAAGAACCTTGTCCATGGAAGTAAAGAGGGAATGTATGAGAGTATAGTTATACCAACGCTCTTATATGGGTGTGAAGCATGGGTGATGAATGTTGCAACGAGGAGAAGGCTGAGGCAGTGGAGATGTCATGTCTGAGGTCAATGTGTGGTGTGAATATAATGCAGAGAATTCGGAGTTTGGAAATTAGGAGGAGGTGCGGGATCACCAAAACGATTGTCCAGAGAGCTGAGGAGGGGTTGTTGAGGTGGTTTGGACATGTAGAGAGAATGGAACGAGACAGAGTGACTTCGAGAGTGTATAAATCTGTAGTGGAGGGAAGGCGGGGTAGGGGTCGGCCTAGGAAAGGTTGGAGGGAGGGGGTAAAGGAAGTTTTGTGTGCGAGGGGCTTGGACTTCCAGCAAGCATGTGTGAGCGTATTTGATAGGAGTGAATGGAGGCATATGGTTTTTAATACTTGACGTGCTGTTGGAGTGTGAGCAAAGTAACATTTATGAAGGATTCAGGAAACCGGCAGGCCGGACTTGAGTTCTGGAGATGGGAAGTACAGTGCCGGCACTCTGAAGGAGGGGTGTTAATGTTGCAGTTTTATAACTGTAGTGTAAAGCACCCTTCTGGCAAGACAGTGATGGAGTGAATGATGATGAAAGTTTTTCTTTTTCGGGCCACCCTGCCTTGGTGGGAATCGGCCGATGTGTTAATAAAAATATATATATATATATATATATATATATATATATATATATATATATATATATATATATATGTCGTGCCGATTAGGTAAAACTTGCGATTTTGGCTTAAATAGCAACGCTCACCTTGCCATATAAGACAAGTGAAAATTTGTGTATGCAATAATTTCGCCAAAATCATTCTGAACATAACGAAAAAAATATATTTCATTGTGTTTGTTTATTATTAAATTAATGTTAACGTATCTAAAATATACTTAGTTGGGTTAGGCTAAATTAAATTGCGCTTGTTGTAATAAGGTTAGGTAGGTTTTCAAAGTTTCTCTTGGTACAAAATTTTAAATTCTTACATTAACATAAATGAAAAAAATATATCTTTAAACGTATAAGAGAAAATTTTAGAAAGGACTTAATTTTAAATGAGTTCTTGCTAATTGACCAGTTTTACCTAATCGGCACGACATATATATATATAATATATATATATTATATTTATATATATATAATATATATATATATATATATATATATATATATATATATATATATATATATATATATATATATATATATATATGTATATACATGTATACGTATATATATATATATATATATATATATATATATATATATATATATATATATATATATATATATATATATATATATATATATATATATATATACGTATATATACGTATATATATATATATATATATATATATAAAATTTTTTATATATATATATATATATATATATATATATATATATATATATATATATATATGAGAGAACTAGATCAACACCCAACATTAGGTTGTTGTTTAAATTGGCTGTTTCAGGGCAAAGGTGTTGACTATAGAGCGTTAAAAGCCCTTTCTGGTTCTTTTTATACCTAGAGAAGGTTACGGGGTCAACGCCCCCGCGGCCCGGTCTGTGACCAGGCCTCATAGTGGTTCAGGGCCTGATCAACCAGGCTGTTGCTGTTGGCTGCACGCAACCAGACGTTCGAACCACAGCCCGGCTGGTCAGGTACTGACTTTAGGTGCCTGTCCAGTGCCTGCTTGAAGACAGCAAGGGATCTATTGGAAATCCCTCTTATGTATGCTGGGAGGCAGTTGAACAGTCTTGGGCCCTCAAACTTATTGTGTTGTCTTTTATCGTGCTAGTGTTTAGTTTAATATCTTTATTATGCACCCCATACCCATCCTGTGGGCGGTAGCTGTTACTGTTGGCCGCACGTAACCCGACATGCGAACCACAGCCTGGCTGGTCAGGTACTGACTTTAGGTCCCTGTCCAGAGCCTTCTTGAAGACAGCCAGGGGTCTATTGGTACTCCCAAATAAGATTATAAGAAAGAAGGAACACTACAGCAGGCCTACTGGCCCATACGAAGCAGGTCCATGTCGGCTACCGGCTTATGCCACTGACCCAACCTAGTCAGGTCCAGGTCACATCCGGGCATCAGACCTACTAGCACAAGCTAGTCAGGTAAACTCACACCTACCCACACCCAGTCATGTATTTATCTAACCTATTTTTAAAACTACACAACGTTTTAGCTTCTATGATGGTACTGGGAGTTTGTTCCACTCATCCACAACTCTATTACCAAACCAGTGCTTTCCTATATCCTTCCTGAATCTGAATGTTTCCAACTTGAAACCATTGCTGCGAGTCCTGTCTTGGCTAGATATTTATAGCACGGTATTTACATCTCTCCCGCCTGCGTTCTAGAGAGTCCAGGTTGAGGAACTTCAAGCGTTCCCAGTAATTGAGGGGTTTTATCGCAGTTATGTGTGCCGTGAAGGTTCTCTGTACATTTTCTAAGTTAGCAATTTCACCTGCTTTGAAAGGTGCTGTTAGTGTGCATCAATATTCCAGCCTAGATAGAACAAGCGACTTGAAGAGTGTCATCATGTACTTGGCATCCCTCGTTTTGAAGGTTCTCATTATCCATCCTGTCGTTTTCCTAGCAGATGTGATTGATACAATGTTGTGGTCTTCGAAAGTGAGATCCTCTGACATTATCACTCCCAGGTCTTTTACAATAGTTTTTCGCTCTTTTGTGTGGTTGGAATTTGTTTTATATTCCGATATAATTTTAATTTTCTCACATTTTCCATAGTAGTTGAAAATTCTCATCATTGAACTTCATATTGTTTTTTGAGTCCCATTTAAAGATAAGATAACATTTCTTCGGATTTTTAACCCAGGAGGGTTAGCCACCCAGGATAACCCAAGAAAGTCAGTGCGTCATCGAAGACTCTCTGTCTAATTTCCATTGGGGTCCTTAATCTTGTCCCCCAGGATGCGACCCACACCAGTCGACTAACAACCCGGGTACCTATTTGCTGCTAGGTGAACATGACAACAGGTGTAAGGAAACACGTCGAAATGTTTCCACCTGCCGGGAATCGAACCCGGGCCCTCCGTGTGTGAAACGAGAGCTCTAGCCACCAGACCACCGGGCCACCCCGCCAGACCACCGGGTCTGGCGGGGTGGCCCGGTGGTTGATGTCCTCCTGGAGTCTTGCAGTGCCCTCAATAGAGGACACTGTCATGTAAATTCGGGTGTCATCTGCAAAAGGAAGACACGGACACTGTCAATGTCAGATATGATAATGAGGAACAGGATGGGAGCGAGTACTGTGCCTTGTGGAACAGAGCTTTTCACAGTAGCCGCCTCAGACTTTACTCTGCTTACTACTACTCCTCCTTAGTAAGTAAGTAAGTTTATTCAGGTATACACAAATACAGTTACATAGATTATCATACATAGCAGCATATGTGTAGAAACCCAGGATAACCCAAAA